>JAHKKF010535771.1:0-22629 GCA_019740295.1 Labeo calbasu | reverse complement strand
ATTAATGCAGACTAAAATTTACAATCCCTGCGGTTGAAACCACTTGGAATGAAAGCATTGACCACTTCCATGGATGATACCCGCTTTCCCACAGAAACCAAAGCTAAGAAACAGTTCAGGCTGGAGGTTTTATGTTGTCTTGCTACAAAAAGATGACTCACTTGAGTGAGTGGAAGTGGGCAAGAATGCTGCTGCTTGAGATAATTAGATAGGAATTTTAATTTGACCATTATTGTTTTGTGTAAACTACACTGACGATGACCCCTCTCAATATACTGTGTCCTAATGTGACAGAATATTTTTGGATTTTGTTAATGCCGCAACGCTAATTTTCTTAACCGTATATTTGTTTTCCAGTAGAAACATCTAAACATTCTTAAGAAAAAATGTGCATGGTTGTGCACAATTGATTAAAACCATATTCGCTGAAATCAAGGCTTATTAACCGACACAGATTTTTCAAAACACATCTTAGAAGAATCTTAAAGGAAACCCCAGGTATTAAGACTTGTATGGCTTAATATAACATTAATGTCGTCATGTAGTAGAAACACTATGAAAGATTTACATTATTTTTTTCAAAATTCCACTTTATTTCATACATATTTTGGACTGTGAGCAATATTTTGATGACACTGAATGGTTGCATTAGGTGAACTACTGGCACTACATACAACTCCGGAAAATAAAATGCTAATACAATGACCACAGTTACTGGAAGAGCGTACAGGTGGTGATGAATAAGCGTAGGCTTAAACCAAATGCCGTACCATTGATTTTCCCCACAAGAAGTCTAAACTGACCCAAATATTGAGTGAAATCCACGCTAAAAAACTTCTTCGTCAGCATGTTTACATCCTGCCAGGATGGCATCTAGAGTTTCTTGTCTCTGTCATTTGTAAGCTCTTTCAGTAGCTGTGGTCTAAAGTGGCTAAAGTGGCGAGAACAAAGATGCGGGTTTTTAGGAAGTTTTATTAATTCACAGGTATCTTGCCATTCTTTTCATCTTATCAGAAGGAAAGCAGTGACTTACATTGCTTCTCTTGTTGCCCTTCAACTGAAAATTACAGAAACTGCAATTTATGCTGTGTTGCGGTAAAAATACCAACACGTAATGCCTTTAGCTCAGAGAGTGCAACCATTTTACGCCATCGAAATAATGGTGCCCCTATAGTCCAAAATACGTATAAAACAATGTGTATTTTTTAAAATAATGTCAATCTTTTATGGGTTTTCCGCTACATATTTCAGAAAGAGACATCATTTAAATTATATTAAGCCATACAAGCAAGGCCTAAAACTAACTTTTTGGCTGGTGACATGGGAAAATTTACCAGCCAAACTTTTTTTTTTTTTTACCGGCCATGAAACTATTTTTGCAAAAACAGGCAGTTACTTTAATTATATGCATTTACGGTGTAATTATTACATTTCCAAGTCAATCCATGTTCATATAGCGCAAACAATGAGCTGTCACTTTCATTTAGCGTGTTCAGCACTGCAAAATAGAGTGGGTGCCTTGTTTATGGACAAGCTAGCATCACACTGCTCTGACCTTATTAGCCCGTTTGTATCACATTATTTGATTCGCTCTTGTCGCATATGATAACAACTAACCGGTCACAATGATTTTGTCTTCGGAAAAGATTATTTTATTCGCTTACGTCAGAAACAGCGATTCGCTTTTAAAGGGGTCATCAGATGCCCATTTTCCACAAGTTGATATAATTCTTTAGGGTCTTAATGAAAAGTCTATAATATACTTTGGTTAAAATTTCTCAATGATAGTGTAAAACAATACCCTTTTTACCTTGCCAAAATCAGCTCTGCAAAAATCATCCCATTTTGGTCAAGGTTGCTTTAAATGCAAATGAGCTCTGCTCGCCCCGCCCCTCTCTTCTCTCTGTGGATTGATGAGCCTGTTTACCTACTGTTTAGCTGCATTTAGCTGCTAAACTTGCTAACTACCACATTATTAGGAAAGGCGATCGCAAAGATTCATAAAAAAACCCTTATACTCACTTTTGCTGTAGGTGAAACTGGATCATGAATGATTTGCGCGAACATAGACGGATTTATGTAGATCGGGAGATGCATTCCCTTCACAAACAAACGTAATCCACTGCATCTTCAGCAGCTCAGATGTCGGGAGTAAATGATGACCACTATATTCACTATTACATCCAGCAACACAACACCTCAATTGCTCAATTCTTGTCTAACTTACATCCCTGCTCCGGCATCAAAACATGGAGGTTGGACTGTTACAACTGATCTTAGGTAAGACACTCATGTCAATCAACTATGGTGGGAGCGGCCTCTGTGGGTGTGACGCAACAACGACAGGCATCTGAGAATGGCTCGATTTGAAAAAGGGGATATTATTTTTACAGATTAATTAAGAACCACTGCATGGATTTTTACCATTACAGGGTAGATTTGTACATACACTGCCAACACACAATGTTCAAACAGCATGTAAAAATGACCCCTTTAAAACTGGCTGTTGCATTGCGTTGTTGTAATTCGTGAAGGTTTTACCCGCAAACTGGCGACTGACACGGTTACATATACTGGCCAACGCAGATTTTCACTCACATTTGGCGCTTGGCGAGTGTTAATTATAGACCCAGGGCTCCCTTTAAGTTGGTCAAAACCACACTTGATAAAAGCAATGTAAAAGCAATGTGTCAGAATGGATACACTTCAGCCACTTCCTTCACAACTAATTGATTTTTGGGAAAAGAAAAAGTTTGGTATTGCCCTTTATGCGTGTAATCAATTGTTTTAAATGCAACAATTTAATATAAGCAGCACCACAAAACTGAATACAGTATACAAAAAAAAAAAAGAGTGTGCATGTGCATGTATTTATATAAAAAAGGATACACTGTAACAAAATATAATCTTGTTAAAATAATCTAATGTAGGCAAATAACATGGCATATCGTGCATCCCTAATACAAACGTATTACAACTATAACTTACTGTCTAAAATTAGAATGTTTGCAAGTAGCATTTTAGACAAATACATGGGCAAAGTACAAGATGAGACATTAATAATTTGGTTTTCCCAGTAGAGAAAGACTATTAATTTTAAATGTGATTAGGCTTACCTGCTAAAAGATAAATGTCAACTTTTAGGAGTACACCAATATATAGTTGGATTCAAAGCTGACACGCACTGACTAAAAGCCACAAAACTACAATTCCGACTTCACAGGGTCTTAAACAAGTCTGTTAATCTGCCACAAATGCAATGGTGAAATAACAAACGAGTGACATTTTGTGCATTAAGAACATATGCTTTTGAAATATGTGAGACGCCGTCTTAACCTGTGCTTATCTGCAATACGGGCTGTTTCGGAAACAAGCTTTGATATTACTTCATCCGGAAAGGAAATGTCCAACGCTTTGGCATGTATTCAAGTCTGTGGGTGTGTCTGAATCAATTTGAGTGTAAAATATATATGAGAAACATGATGATGAGAACAGATGAGGTTTAGCAGATGGCTGGGCGGTTTAGATGGACTTACATGCGTGTATCTGACCATAATATCTCAAGAGTCAAGTACTTGTTATCTGAATGGAAGTTATGTAGACCGTTGAAAAACACTCAGTCCCTAAAGTAATATACAGTTACTTGTCCTGGCTGCCATATTGTGTTGAAAAAAAGAAGTGTATCACAAAACACAAAGAAATCTTTAATAAAACTGCCATTTTGTTGTTGTATGAATCTGGAAGGTCTCCAGCTTGCCTCTGAAAGACTCATTAGCAGCATGATTGTGCTGTAATGACTTCTCATTCCACCTGGTTGTCAGTTTGCGTCCTGTTTTTGTTTTAAGACCCTCTTTGAACGATTTCGCACCCCGTCTCTTGAGTATTTCCTCATCGTTTTTTCCATAGCTCCATTATTAGTGTCCATTCTAAGTTCTTTGCTCACCTGGTTCAAAACCACTTAATTTCCAAAGCATGATGTATTTGTGTGTCATGCTTTGTACAGTATGTCATAGTACAGAAAAAAAGATCTTACAAGCAGCCCATTGTTCAATAAACCAAAACGTACAGCGGTTTGCCCCAAACCTTTTCAACAAATCAAAAATGAAAAGCCGCAGACGTGCCAGAGAATGGAAACTGTCGGCCATCAATGATGTTTCGATGTTTAACCAGACGTGCTTGTATAACTTGTATGCATGTCAGGAAAATCAAAGCCTGGAGCCTTTACCTAATTTTCACTGTATAAAGCCAAAACCAAAGCGGGGCAGCAGTGTTTGAGAACGGCGCTGCACAGTATCTGTAAATTCTAAATGACAGGATCTTACATGCACAAAATGAGTAGCTATAAAGTGCAATGACTTTAAAACCACTTTACATTTTGCAAAACATTCTATACCATGCAAAAGTCTTAGGCATGTCAGATTCTTCACCAAAACATTTATACATTTTCAAAAACAAAATCACTGGATTATTACAATAGTTACAAAAGAAAAGTTTGAAAAATACATATATTTGCTACTAAAGCAAAAATCTGAGGGTGCACAGACAGGCTTGATGCTTCTGATTTCTTGTGAAGAAGTGCAAAATAAAAAATTTCATGGAGAAAGCATATGTATCCAAGTGAATCCTAACGTATGGCCCGTTTCCTCCACTGAATAAAAAAAACTGTTTAAAAAAAAAAAAAAGGATTTTCTTTTTTAAATCTCACAGTTCTGAATTTCTTGCAATTGCAAGTTTACATATCGCAATGTTGACTTTTGTTCTCAGAATTGCATGATATAAACTCACATTTGTGAGCTATAAAGTCACAATTGCAAGAACTTGCAATTCGGAGAAAAGTCATAATTGTGAGAGATAAACTCTCAGTTCTGACTTTTTCTCAGAATTGGGCAATATAAACTTGTTGCCAGGGTTGCCAACAAAACCCGCCCAATTGCTCCTAATTGAAAAATCGCGTTCCGGGTGATAAATTCTGACTTGTTTTCTTGCAAATGCGGGTTTGTATCCCACAATTCTGACTTTTATTCTTAGAACTGTGTGATATAAAGTCACAATTGCAAGACATAAACTTGCAATTCTGAGAAAAAGTCTTAATTGTGTGATATAAACTCGCAATTCTGACTTTTTCTCATAACTGGGCGATATAAACTCGCAATTGCGAGCAATAAAGTCAGAATTTCGAGCAGTGTTCCCGCCCAACTGCTACTCAAAACTAGCCCAATCGCGTTTCGAGGAGGGGTCCACTGTTAAAAATCGTGTTCTGGAGGATAAAATACACTTTTTGTATTTAAGGGGTAAATATGATGTTATTGGGGTTGCTTCAACCTGCGGCAAGAGTATTAAAGTAGCCCAATTCCGCAGGAAAACTGTGGACTTGGCAACACTGATTGGTTTTTGATGACTTTTTTCTTGCAAATGCGGGTTTGTATCTCACAATTCTGACTTTTATTCTCAGAACTGTGTGATATAAACTCACAATTATGAGTTATAAAGTCACAATTGCAAAACATAAACTTGCAATCCTAAGAAAAAGTCATAATTGTGAGATATAAACTCGCAATTCAGATTTTTTTTCAGAATTGGGCGATATAAACTCACAATTGCGAGCAGATTTGCCAGGTTTTCACAACAAAACCCAGCCAATTGCTACTCAAAGCTAGCCCAAAATTAGCCCAATTGCATTTCGAGGGGGGGTTCCCCCATTAAAAATTACATTCCACAGGATAAAATAAATTTTTTTTGTCAAGGTTCCCCTTGTAAATTCGTATTTCAGGTGCTAAATATGACGTTATTGGGGTCACTTCAACCCACGGACATCAAAAACAACCCATGGCAAGAGTGTAAAAGTAGCCCAGTTCTGCAGGAAAACCACGGACTTGGCAACACTGATTGCGAGAAAAACAATTCTGACTTTTTTTTCTTGCAAATGTGAGTTTGTATCTTGCAATTCTGACTTTTATTCTTAGAGATGCGAGGTATAAATTCACAATTGTGAGTTATAAAGTAACAATCGCAAGACATAAACTTGCATTTCTGAGAAATAATCTTGACTGTGAGAAATAAAGTTAGAATTGCAAGACATAAACTCGCAATTCTGAGAAAAAGGCACAATTGAGAGTTTCTCACAATTCTGACCTTATAACATGCAATTGCATCAGTCTTTTTTCCCCCTCAAAATTGGACAATATAACTTGCAATTGCAATCTCCATTCTGAGGGAAAAAAAAGTCGAGATACAAACTCGCATTTGCAAGAAAAGTATCTGACTTTATTGCTCGCAACTGCAAGTTTATATCACCCAATTCTGAGAAAACAGTCAGAATTGCAAGATAAAGTTGCAATTACCTTTTTTTAAACAAATATTTTATTCAGTGGTGGAAATGGGCTTCCATACTAAAGCTCTTGGAAACAACAAGATAAAATTAAAAGACAATATAAATCTGCAGAAAGAAAGAGAAAGTGTTTGAGAGGGAGGAAAGGAGAAAAAAAAAATGTAACTTGATCCTTCTCAGCTGGCTTGAGGAAACTGAAGAATTAAAGCAGAACCCTCTTGGAGGTTTTCCTTTGTACTGGTATGACTGGTGCTATTTAAGCCAAACTGAATTGCTCTTATTCCATAATCCAACAAGACCACCCTGGATCCACAAACACTAGGGCAAATGTTCAGAGCCCATGTTTTTTACCCTCTGCGTTTTGATCTCCAAGCAAAATTCCTAAAGCGAACTAGAACATGCTCAAATACTGAATTAATGTAACTTCTGTTAAACGTCACTAAAGACTGGGCTTTTAACTGTAATTGCATAAAAATTAGTCTGCAAAATTATTTTTTTCAACTGGGATATGCTTTGAAATTTCACAGTGTGTATTCATGGATGAAGGGAGTGCTTAGAAATACTTATTTGTATTTTCTAATTTAGTTGTGTCGTTACAACATTTAGCTCAAGGACAGAAGATTTTAATGTGGTACAATGTTGTTTTGTTTTTGCTTTTTTGAAGTATTAAGTATTTTAAGCCATGGCTGGCTCTGAACAAAATAGACTCACATTCAAGAAAAGATGAGAGAAAACAAAGAATGGAAGCTGAAACATATGAGAACCTTCAGGCGTTTAAACTTCTTTTCTGAGAACATTAATCGTCAAGGCTATTTGAAATATGCAAAATGAATTGAACAGAATCTAATCAAGTTGTACTGAAACAGCGTTCCTACGTTAAAGGGTTAATTCTTCAGAAATACACAATCTATCTTCATTTACTTACACTCATGGTTACAAATCTGAATAGCTTTTGGTCTTTCAAGGAACATGTGTTTAAAGATAATATCCTAAAATTTACATTTTACATTTTCTACACCAACTGGTTTTGGTTATCTTCCAGTGTTGACTTCTGAATTAATGAGTTAGTTAACTGTCCTGTCCCTGTCAGGCTGCTGTTAGTGTGTTCAGGAAGATCATGTGGTGAAAAGAAAAAAACACATTTCCCAGACTTTTCCTGTTCTGTGAAAGAGTATTTTGTGTTTAACAAGAGCCACTGTGATAACCTTTAGTACCCTTCAGCTCTTCAGTGCCTGGTACAAGTATGATGAGCAATAAATGTCAAGATGGTACTGAGCAGCCTCAGATGGGGCCTATTACCAATAAAGACAACTTTTGTAACATTACTTCAAATTTCATATAAAGCATCTTTGCTGAATAAAAGTATTTAGGGATGTAAAGATTCACAGTGTTCACTTAACTCATTATGTGCTGTGACTTTTTTTTTTTTTTTTTTTTTTTACAAAATTAAATTGAATACAAATTATAAATTAAAATGTACCCTTGTATTATTTCTCAGTCAAAATGCTGTGTATTTCTTTGTGAAACTGAAATATTTGTCAAATAAAAATAAAGTGAAATTTTTAAAACAAATCCCAAATCAAATAATTGCTTAAATGTGACCCTGGACCACAAAACCAGTCATAAGTAGGACGGGTATATTTATACTGTAGCAATAGCCAAAAATACATTGTATGGGTGAAAACGATCAATTTTTCTTTTATGCCAAAAATCATTAGGAAATTAAGTAAAGATCATGTTTCATGAAGATATTTTGTAAATTTCTTACTGTTAATATATCAACACTTAATTTTTGATTAGTAATTGCATTGCTAAGAACTTTATTTGGACAACTTTAAAAGCAATTTTCTTAATATTTAGATTTTTTGCACCCTTAGATTCCAAATATTCAAATAGTTGTATATCAGCCAAATATTGTCATATCCTTACAAACCGCACATTAATATTTATTCAGCTTTCAGATGATTTATAAATCTCAATTTAAAAAAAAATTGACCCTTATGACTGGCTTTGTAGTCCAGGGTCACAATGAATAATACAAATAAAAGAAATATCTTCATAAACAAACTGGTCTTTGCCTATGCTTTTTCCTAGCTTACATTTTCTTTTACTTTTTTTTTTTTTTTAAGAAATATCAGATCCATCTACATTTTTCCAGCAGAAAATTCACATTGTGCAAAAAAAAAATGTAAAGCTTCATTTTATGCTACATAAAACTACACAAAAGCACACTATATTTTTATTAGGGGTCAACTGATTATCAGCCTGGACAATTATCAGCACCGATATTAAGCATTTTTATGGTTGTCGGACATTTTCAAAACAGATTTGCCAATAAAATAATTTAAAAGCATTTAATGAAAGCTTTTGTCAGGAGTCCTTGTTTTTCTTACTTTTAATTTAGATTTTAATTTTCTACACAAGACGTATATATCGGTTACAAATATCGGTTATCAGGCTACCTGATCTGTAATAATCGATATCGGCCCTGAAAAACACAACAGCCAACCCTTAATATTCACCCATTTTCAATCTTGATGCACGATGCTGGATTTTTGCCAATATTTTTCAATTCATTTTGGCCAATACAGATATATTTCCTTTTGTTTGTAAACAACACCAAGCCTGTCCTGTGTGGAAATTGCATTTAGACATTTAGCAGACACTTTTATCCAAAGCAACTTACAAAAGAAGACAATGGAAGCAATCAAAATCAACAAAAGAGTAATAACATGTAAGTGCTATGACAAGTCTCAGTTAGCCTAACGCAGTACACAGGGGTTTTTTTTTAATTATGTAATAAATAAAAAGAAAATGGATAGAATAGAAAAACAAAAAAGCAAGCTAGTGTTAGAGGTGTTAGCTACTGTTAATTTTTTTTTTTTTTTGGACGAAAACAAGCAGTAGTTAAATGAATAGAGTAAAAAGGGTAAGTGTTTTTTTTTTAAATAAATTATTTTTAATTTTAGTTAGATTAAGAACTAATTTGTTAGAATTAAACAATAATGAATTATTTTATAATAACAGTACACTGAAGCTTATACTTATTGTACACCAGACATATACTGTATATCGGTTCAAAGTATCTGTTATCGGTCTTGATTTGTACTAATCGGTATCGGCCCTGAAAAACACACAACAGTCGACCTCTAATTTTCATCTATTTTCAATCGGCTCATGGCGCATCATTACATCCCTAAAAGGATTAATTGATCTTTTTTTTTTTTTTTTTTTAATCTTGCCTCAAACTTTTGAATGTCAGTGTATCACATTTTTTTGCAAAAAAAATAAGCACACTAATTAATTTCTCTGATGGCAAGGTTAAATTTTAGCTTTGGCAAAGAAATAAATTAGATTTTAAAACAGAAAACAGCTCTTTAGACTGTAACAATATTTCACATTTTTATGATTTTTTACTGCATTTTTAAATACATTTTTAATAAATGCAGCCTTGGTGAGCATAAAACACTTAAATATAAACATGAAAAAAAAAAAAAAACTCAAATATAACTCTGTGCCACTTTAGAAGTGAATTATCGTGAACTGACTCACTGTTTAAATCATTCAGTATTACATACTGCTTGTTTTCATACTATTTTAAAAATAGGTCGACGTAAGCAGTATGCTATTCCATTCCAAACACAGTCTGAGTCACCTCAGAGAGAGAAGGGTGTTCAAGAGTGGATTAAGTCTGCACTCAGCGGTCAGCGTCACTCTCTGACCTGTCATTGCTCCAAGGCTCCACAAAGTCAGAAGAAAGTGTGCTGACATAAGGATTAGCTGATGTCAAGAGGTCAGATAAAAATTGTGTCATGTTATGTTTGAACGACCTTGAGTCGCAGCAGATTTGAGTCATATGTAACACTAACACTGCAACTGTGAACACCATTTCACTAGCATGTGACATGCTCCTGTCAACACTTGAAGAAAGCTTATATTCTTATATAAGTGTCTTAATATGCATAATATGCCGATAACCATGGGGTAAATTTAAAAGCAGTTCAAGAAAATGTAGTGGTATGTTTACAGAAGCAGACTCATAGGCATATCATTTTACTAGGCTAATCGAAAACTTTTTAACTTAATTGAATTACCCTTGAATTCCACTTAGCGTTGTATCTTTCACATCTCATTGGCCTGATTTCTGATAGCCACAGTAAACTCTTTAAGTGGTAGCCAATGGGGATAAAGCTTCAATAATTAGTGCCACATTACTAGACGGGGCACGGTGCCACGAAACAGGACCACAATCCTCTCGTTCACCTCATTCCAGTGAAACAATCCGTCCGTCTTTGTTGGTATTTAAGCTCCGGTGCGTCTGAGAAGGAGAAACACAGAGTTACTGTCTTGAACTTCTGGAAGCTATTACAGATGCCTCCTCCAATATCTCGCTCATGCCAAACTACACACCTAAAGTCTGTTCCATCACCCCCACCGCTTCTACATCACCTTCCTCATCTGTAAATGATGAGGTCCTACAGCAAGAACTGGTGATGTATAACGAGATCAAGGAAAAGAGAAACAGGTATAGTGTGTTTAAACAACACAGTGCTGAATACTGATTCATAAAAAAAATAAAAATAAATAAATAAATGAAAAATAATAATAATAAGCTTATTGGCCAATATTAATCATGCATGTGATCAAGGACAAAAAAAACCCCTGCCCCATTCAATATGACTATACCAAAAAACAACATAAATAATAATAATAATAATAATAATAATAATAATAATAATAATATAGTAGATCAACACAGAAATATTACTATTATAGAAATATTACAGATATATTACTATTTCAACAGTACTACAGTACTGTGAGTGTATTAATAATAATAATAATAATAAATCATATTAATCATAAATCAATACAGAAATTACTATAAAACTATAGTACTGTATAAAAAGACAATTTAACAACAATAACAATAATATATTTTAAAAAACTATAAAATATATTACTATTTCAACAGTACTACAGTACTGTAAATATTAGCATTTAATAATAAAAATAATAATAACAATAAATCATATTAAACTAAATAAATCAACAGTAATTACTATTGTACTAAAACTAACAGTAACAATATTTTAAATAAAAATCAATACAATTATTTCAACAGTGCTACAGTATAGTAAGGAATATTTAATAATAATAATAATATTAATAATAATATTATTATAAACACAAGTACTGAAAAAAGAGCACTTAATACTGTTATACATAAAATCAATACAAATGTATTAATATTTCCAATAGTACTACAGTACTGTAATTTTTTGTATAATAACAAAAATAATAAAGATAATAAAGAGCAGTAAAATTTTTATATTTATGACTGTCTTGATTTTTTTGCAATTTCTTTTTACATTTCTACATTACATTTTTCTTCAAATTTACACAATCACATGGATCATATATTTCAAGTTGGAAAATACAGAATTTTTTGTATATGTACAGGGGAAAAAAGTTTGACTAATTACCTGAAAATTTCATGTTATGGCCCAAAGGCCCAAAACAAATAAATGGCCCATATTAAAATTCTTATTTAATTTTTTAAAAATATATTAAAAAAAAAAAAAAAAAAAAAAAAAAAAAAACCCACACATTTAATATGTAAAACACAAAAAAATGATTATTTATTTAATTTATTTAAAAATGTGCTAAAGCTGAGATTTAGCGTTGTTATAAAATTTGTGTTTTTAGTGAATAACTTTAAAAGATTCTTTGACGATGGTTTAGGCTGCACAAGTCATGTAGCTTATTACAGTGCTTTTATTGTTTTATTTACTTATTTATGAAAAATGAGGGCGAAACTTTCACTTTTGGTGAATTATTCCTTTAAGACTAAGACTTTAAAAGTGAGATTAAAAACAACAACAACAGCAACAACAACAACAACAACAACATTAATGCAATGGGTGGTGGTGAAATGTGAAAGTCAGCAAAACCTGATGTGGCATGGCGATGGCAGTACGCTGCTAAACAAACACCCTGCAGGCGTTCTGCAGAGAGACGTGCTGGTAAACTGACTCACTGAATAAACAAACACTTAATAAGTCCTAATGCCAAAGCAAACATTATCTTCCCCCTCTCTCATGAGTCTACAGCCTCCACCTTCATACTAACACCATTTTATTTTGAGAATTATGGCCATGAGTTTGTCACACAGAACACCGAGCCAACCACCACAGCAGGAAAAACTGTGGACTGCATGCATAGTGTTTTGTGGACTGAATTATTGAAGGTGATTGTAATGGATGCTGTACAAACACACAGGGCCGCTTTGATCCTGCACTGAGGGTTTGGCACTCGTCCTTAGCCTGCCAAACCCAGAAACCCTGACAGAATAATGCACATACACAGCACTAACCAGTGGCCTGTAGCACGAAGCCGGTTTTGGTTTTTACCCAGTTAAGTTCGCGTTTAGTTTGAAGCAACTCTGAGTTTTCTGCTCAAGAAGGTGGGTTGGTTTTGAGCAGGTTTCGTCGCCATGGTAAATTACGCTACACGACTTGCAAACCCAAACTAGACCAATCAGCAGTAAGCAAAGTGATGTAAATCTGACGCATCACAGTTAACCCTTTGCTGTTCGTAGGAATGGCTTCACCGTTTTGGGGAACCCCGTGGAGATCAGTGCGCAGATTTTAAGAAGGGCACTCGACGGGAAAGAATTTTTAGGGACAGACAAAATCCAGATGACTGTCTGTACAAAAAGTATCATTTTTCAGCAGATGGTATTGTTTATCTATGCCGGCTTCTTGAGCTGCACATTAACAATAATACACGACAAAGGCACGCGCTGACTGTACCACAAATTGTATGCACTGATTTGCGGTTCTTTGCAAGTGGTACATATTTGCATGAGGTGGGCTTTTACAAAATAGCGGGTGAGATGATTTCAAATGCAGCATACCCATTAAGAATAGTCCTATGATAAAAATCGTAAAGTTAAAGGGGTCATTGGATGCAAACTTCACTTTTACATGTTGTTTGAACATTAATGTGTGTTGGAAGTTTATGTATAAATCTACTCTATCCATGCAGTGGTTTTTAATTAATCTGTAAAAATAATATCCCCTTTTTCAAATTGAGCCATTCTTATAATTTGAAATAATGAAATAATGCATTAATTTAAAGCCATAACTTCACATACCATCTTCTGGTATTCCAACTCCTCAATCTGTAGCTTCAGTTTCTTCTTTTTGTAATTTAATTTCATAATCCAATGATCCAGATTTCTTTTGTACAGTGCTCTAATGGAGTCCGTTTCCAACTTTAAAAAAAAAAAAAAAAAAAAAAAAAAAAAAAAAACTGACTGACTGGTTACAATTTGTGGCACACAGACGTAACTCCTTTCTGAAAATATAAGATGCATTACCCTTTTTCTCTGGCCTGGGAGCCTGTGGAATGTGGAGGGTTCATCATGTGTAGAATGCAGTAATCCTGTAACACAGTACATAAATTAAAAAAAAAAGACAAATAATAAAAAACAAAAAGAAACAAATATAGACATTTAAGAAAAAACATCTTCATAGGTGCATATGAGTCCCTCAGTTGTCCTCAGTGTGAAAAGATGGATCTCAAAACCATACAGTCATTGTTGGAAAGGGTTCAAATACACAAAAATGGTGAAAAGCCAAAGAATTTGTGGGATTTTTCTGTTTAGGAAAAACAAGGGACTCATGAACAACCATCACTAAACAAAAAACAGAGCTGTGGATCATTCAGGTAACAACACAGTATTAAGAACCAACTTTTGAATGGGGTCATTTTTATTAATTCAACTATTATTTTCTCTTGTCAACTATATGTAATCATCTTTTATGTGAAATATCTTGTTCAGGGTCAGTACTTATTAACCAACCCCTATTAACCAAATAAGGTCATGAAATGAATGCACTGGCAATTGCATCCAATGTTATATTGTTTGATTGTGTGCTGGATAATAACCTCTCTAGAAGATTCTATACATGTGTGTGTTTGCTCCAGCAAGGTAACTGAATCCAAGTTGTGTTCACATACCCTGTATAAATGTAGCCTGTTTGCAGGAGCCAGCTCCTGGATCTGAAGAAACACCACCAGAAATACCATCCATGATGGGTCGCCCCTGGTTGCTGGAGAGAGCCAACTCCTCTGCCACTGTATATCCCTGAGGCGATGGCCTTCCCCTCGTTTTCTTAGCCTCACACTTTTTTCTTATTGCTGCAGGAAATATTTTATTATAATATGCACATGCACACAAGAACAATAAAGAACACATTTAAACTACTCTCCACTTTGAACGATGTTTTTGTATTTCATTTTAATCTGCTGCCATGATCTTTTAGAGTTCGGATTGCACCTAAGAAGAGTTCATTTTAAATTATGATTTTTTTTTTTTTAATCACTGATTCATGGTTTCAACTGGAGTTAAGAGAGAAAGCTGATAAGCAGCATCATGAGACAGATTAACCCAAATTAACCCTGGGTGGCTTTATCAGGATTTGTCAACTCAAAACTTGCTCTGAAACTCCGAATTTGTTCATCTGGCTTTGTGCTACAGGCCACTGGAGATAAGCCAAAACAAATTCAAAATAAATAGCTGGAGAGCCTCACCTGGGTGGCTTTCGTCATCTCTATATGTACATGCCAGTTTAAACACAGGAAAATAGAAAGATTGGAGTGAAATGTATAAATGAGGCATTATGCTAAAATAACATTTCATTATATACTTACATTGCTTGCAACAACTCTAAAGGGAATGTTGCTTCAACCACTAGTCACCAGAGAGCATTGTGGGATTTGTTTGAGTTTGTTGTGGGATTTGTAATGCTCAGTAAAAATGAATGAAAGTGACTGAAATATAAAGAACATACAAACAAAGGTTCATCGCATGCTTTTTAGCATTTTGTAAGGACAATAACAGTATTTAAGGAAAAAAATGTGGCAATTCTTTTAGTTTTTGCAGGTGTCTAGCTTCTGTCACCCATGACACTAAAGCAATCAGTCTTGTTCACATTGGCATTGAACAGACACACACTCAAACAGTGTCTGGTGTTTCACCGTGGTCCTGGTTCCCCTCTGCTGGCTGTCTATCTGCCTCATTGAACATCTCCACATGTGTGATAAGACCAGAGCAGGAGGGCTTGATCTCTGACCTGTGATCTAAATCTGAGAGAATAAATCACTAAATATAGGTACGTGTGTGCGTGTGCATATTTTAGATTGAATTTAGAGCTTTTAATGACAAATAAACCCACACACAAAACCCATTTCTTCTAAAATGTTACATGACCTTGTTTTAATTAAAGCAAATATGCACTACTTCGTCTAAATCTATTTAATAAGATGCATTTAAAACTAAAATCTATTATTTTAAATGCTACATGTAAATTTAGACATTGCAAAATAGCACTGTACAGAATGAAAAACAGATATTCATTTTGAGATTTGCTGGATTACATTTAACATGTTATTCAACTATTGTTGTTTTAAAGATTACCTTAATTGAGCGTTAGATGTCGACAAATGTCAAAATAGGGAAAATATATGAAAGCCCGTTTCCACCACTGAATAAAAATATAAATGTAATTGTGACCTTTTATCTCACAATTAAGACTTTTTTTCTGTCAGAATTGAATGATACAAACTTGCAAATCAGACTTTTTTTTCTCAGAACTGAGATATAAACTTACAGTTCTGACTTTTTTTGTCAGAAATTCTGAGATATAAACTAAATTCTGAGAACACTGTCTTTTTTCCCCACAAAATTGGACATCATAACATGCAATTGCGAGTTAATATTTTCTTTTCAAGAATATAAGTCAGAATTGTGTGGGGAACAAAAGGTTAAAAATTAGAGATATAAACTCACAATTCAGACTTTTTTTCCTCAGAACTGCAGTTCATATCTCAAAATTGTGACTTACAAGTTTATACCTTGCAATTCTGACTTAACACAATTGCGAGTTAAGTCAAAATTGTTAAATATATACTCGCAATTCTAAGGAAAAAAAAGTCAAAATAGTGAGATATAAACTCAATTCTGAGAACAATCTTTTTTCCCTCAAAATTAGACATCATAACTCACAATTGCAAGTTTCTTTCTTTTCAAGGAAAAAGTCAGAATTATGGGGGGAAAAGAAAAATTGCGAGATATAAACTCACAATTCAGACTTTTTTTTCTCAAAATTGCAAGTTTATATTTTACAATTATATTTTACAGTTTATATCTCAGAGAAAAAAAAAAGTTATAATTGTGAGATATAAACTCAATTCTGAGAAGTCTTTTTTTCCTCTCAAAATTGGACTTTATAACTCGCAATTGCAAGTCTGTTTCTTTAAGAAAAAAGTCAATTGTGAAATACAAACTCACACTTGTGAGAAAAAAGTCAGAATTATAAGTTTATCTCTTGCAATTCTGACTTTATTTCTTACAACTGCAAGTTTATAACTTATAATTCTGAGAAAAAAGTCAGAATTGTGAGTTCGTATCGTGCAATTCTGAGGATTTTTTTGAAGAGTGTTAAAATTGTAGGATAAGTCACAATAACCTCTTTTAACTTATTAAGTGAAGGAAATGGGCTTCCATAGAAATGAGCACAGCATAACATAACTAAAACATTAAACTTGCAGATCTAGTATATATATTCAACATTTGCTGAAGTTTATTAAAAAAAAAACAACAACAACACTGGCTGATACCTAATGCCATCAATATATTGTGCTTCCCTAATAAATGGCACAAAGGAAATCTTATTGGAATTACATTAATTAATAATATAATAAAACTATATATTAGCTTAAACACAGCAAACCAATGCATTTTGGCACAGCAAAACACAAAATATCAGCTTCTTTGCACAGTTGATGACATTTGAGCATGTAACTGTACTTCCAAGAATCCCTCAAGAGAGCAGCGTAGAGTCATTAGGCAACACAATATTGCATTCAGTTGAACTCTTGGTAAATAAATGGCTGGAATACCTACAATAACAATAATATCAAGACATGCAGTAGTATAAAATGCCTTCTTAGCGTAAAGGAAATAAATAATAAAAAGAACAGACACTTAACCATCTATCTAAATAGAAAGTATATACTTACAGCCAGCATGTGTTAGAAAGGTATTGGAGGAATTCTCCATACAAGCATGCTGCCATCTCTGAACCATAATCTCACATACAGGCTTTCACACTCTTCAATAAAGTGGTGTAAACAATCCTGACACTAAGACACGTTGTTCAGACAAACATCTTTTACGAGATAACACAGTGGGCATCAAGATGGTAAACATTTTGGCATCCTGTTTTTCTGAGCTTTAAGACAGTTTTAATAGTTTGTTTTGTTTATAGTGATAGTATAGACAGGTACTTCAGTTCTATATTATAAACCTACTAGGGCTTCCTATAATACTACACATCTGTCTAATGCTGTATGGCCTTCTCGATTAAGTGTCTCACACACACACACACACACACACAGACGTCGCAGTGCAAGCAAAACACATGCCTCAACACATCATGGAACACACAGGCTCATTTGGTTTGAAGCACTCCCAAAGGTGAAACCTTCAAATGACTGCGCTCTGGGCATATATTCTGCAGTGTCAATGGTCTGCACCATGGAATCCTGCCCAGTTCATTCATCACACGACCACTAATGCACTCGTTCATAGATATGGACATTTACGACGCACATCTGTGCCCACAGAGCAGTCTGTGGGGTAATCAGGACGACCTCTGACCTCCAGACACTATGCATGACCAGCCGTCACCTTAAAGCGCCAGGGAGTTCAAAAGTCCATAAGTAAAAACAACAGAAACACTACGTTTTGATTACGTTCATTTTTTTCCCCTCACCTACAAACATGAATCGTTTCCTCACATTTCTAACAGCTGAGCTGGGTATAACCAGATTTACAGAATGCTATAAATGTGTTTATAGAGTCATTTAGCTGTGATGGCCTTGTGGTAAATCAACTTCGTGGCAAGCTCTGGATTTTTAAACCTGTAAGTACAGTAACTACCACTAGATGGCAGCCAAGTCTTTTGTTTCATTTATAAGAACCAAAACTAGATTTTCAAAGTTTGAAAAAAATGTGAGTGGTGCCTTACCAGTGTCCAAGCAAAACCTGATATTGAGCCATAGGGTGTTGCTGCAAGGTTGCCAAAGCATTCTGATTTGTTTTTTAATGCAGTAGCTTAATAGCAAAGGATATCCCCAAATTTAGTTTATCAGAATGGCCATAAAATATTTTTTTTATCCTAATAACTGCTATAGCACACCCTTAGCTATATTAATTGTACTCTGACATATTTCATAACACACTGATGCTTACAGTCAAGATGGCATAGCTAGAAGTACCTGTATTCCTAATATTAAACAGAAAAACTGAAGAAAACACTGTTTCAGTTACGCATTCCCATCTATCGAATGAAATTTTGTTGCAACGTGGTATGACAGAAGCATCTTTTGTCCAGTCAGAATTCCAGGCAGGTGAATACTGCTGTACTTACAGAAATACAATTTACTGTATTCACACTGGATCTCAAATGGAACCGATGTCAAAGCAGATCTTAAACATTCATATCAAAGCAATGTGTTGCGGTAATGGATGAGACTTGACATCAACTTCCCAAAGATGAAACAAAGTAATCTGCAAACATGGAACAAGTACTTTTATATAAAGGGTCATTGTGAGATATGAACTTAATTCTCAAGTCTTTTTCCCCCTTCAAAACTGGACTTCATAACTTGCAATTGAGTTTATAACTTCTTTTCAAGAAAAAAAAAAAAAAAAAGTCAAATTATGTGAAAAAGTAAAAATTGCAAGATAAAAACTCTAAAAATTGCAAGTTTATATCTCACAATTCTGATTTTATAACAGACAATCATGAGTTAAGTCAAAATTGTTAAATATAAATTTGAGAATTTTGAGAAAAAGAAATTAATACTTTTACTCAGCAAAATAGAAAACAATAATATTTCACTATATTATTGTTTTTTCTATATTTTTGAGCAAATAAATACAGGCTTGATGATAAGAAACTCCAATAAAAAAAAAATAAAAAAAATTTAACAGCAGTGTATATATGTACATAAATATATATTTAAAATAATATATATATATATATATATATATATATATACATATATATAAAGGATAATAAAGGGATGGACCGATATGGAAATTTTGGCCGATATGATAACTCTTTATAATTGGAAGCTGATAGCCGATATATAGGTGAATAATAAGAAGTAAATTTAAATTTCTATAATATGAGGGGGGAAAAAAAATGTACCTGCTGTCCTGGAGATGTTTGGTACGTCTGGCGTTCTTTGGCCATGTTTTCTTCACGAATTTCACCATATATGTCAAGCAGGGATGTTGCGCCTCCGTCGCTCTCGGTGCATGTTTTTTTTTTTAAAGGGGGCTCTGTCTCGTTTCTCTCTTTCTCCGTGCTATTGTCAGGTTCTGTCATCTTGTCCAGTTGTTTCAGCAGCATTTCTGTTGCTCACTGTTAGGGTCCAAGATCATTGCCAAGAAGTACAAAGGCCCCACTTACGTGTATGTACGATCTGCTTTGTGTTGGATTTATTGATTTTTATTGGAAAAATTATTTTAAAAATGCTCTGAAATTTAGTATTTTCCATTCATTTCCTATGGGTGCCCATTTTTGAGTTTTTTTTTCCCAACCACTTAACTTTGTTGAGTCAATTTTGTGTGTGTGTGTTCAGGTGGAAAACTTAGGAAAAGTAGCCAAGTCTTATACCACTCAGATTAAGGAAACTATTTATAAAAAAAATTATATAAATATTTTGCCTAAATTTGTCCCAAAGGAGGCTTTTTTTTTTTCTACAACAGGTGTGAACATACACATTTGAATAAAATATAATGTACAATGTTACAAATAAAAACACTAGTACAGTAAATAAAAAATAATGAAAATTATTAAATCATTATACATTTTAATCTACACATTTAATCTACATTTAAGGAGTTAATTTGCAAAAACAGATAATTGTTTTTTAAAAAATTCTAAAATCATGTTTTTTTTAATTCTGCATTCCAAGTAATAACAATTTAATGTTCAAATGTATTCATTTATCATTTACATTTATTATGTATTACAGATTTTTTTATTGTTTTTTTTGTACTAATATTCTTCTGTTTCTTCTTCTATCTTCTGTGGTGTTCAGTTCTATCAAAAAATGGATAATTTTTTGTACCCTGACTGGTAGTCGTCGCATCGCTTACCTGCTTATTTGCAGATATATTCTTATTTTTGTAGTCAACAGTCTCACGAGTAGCTGTCTTTGACACCATCCGTCACCCACAGAGCGATGCCTCACTATCGATCTGCACTGTCAGTGCAAGAATATAAAGCAGCGTCTCGCTATGGTAAGAGTGCTTCAGGTGAAAGATGGGTCAGTGAGCGTGTCACACCACCTGACGCCGTGGGTCATTCCCATAGATATGGTGTGATGGGACAGCACTCACCACCCATCTTTATCCACCGCCATTCAAGACAGCCATCCCGCAAGAAGCTGACTACAGAGGCCAGTGAGGTAGTTCATCAAGCTCTGTGATAAGTGAAGCTGCAATACTAGCATTTTTATTGCTTTTTTTTTATTTTCTATATTCATATATATTCTATTGTTTTTTTTTTTATTTTGTGTTTATTGATAATACACATTAAACACAATATAAATTTAGTTATTTTCATGTTATTAATATATAATCTATTATTTTTAGCTACTCTACATTATATTATTGGTATTATTTTATGGATCATCTTAACTAATTATTTTATTATATATTTAATATTAATTAACTGCATTATTATTATTATTTTAAATTCATATCCTAATTATTTTTATATTTTATTATTATTGCTGTGTATTTTAAATTCATTTTTTATAATAAATATTCTATTATTGTTATCATTTCCTACTCTATCCCCCGGTTTCACAGACAAGGCATAAGATAAAAATACATGTCTAGCCTGTTTTTAACTAAAAGAACCTTGCACTGGCATTTCTTTAAGTATGTCAGTGCAATTTTTGTAGTCAACAATCTCGCGAGAAGCTGTCTTTGATACCATCCGTCACCCACCGAGTGATGCCTCACTATCATTCCGCACTATCAGCGCAAGAATCTAAAGCAGCGTCTCACTATGGTAAGAGTGCTTCAGGTGAAAGAGTGAAGACAGCAGTCCCGCAAGAAGTTGACTACAGAGGCCAATCCATCACCCACTGAGGTGCTTCATCAAGCTCTGTGATAAGAGAAGCTGCGATGCGACGACATTGTTGGCCAGTAGGCAGTTTATTTTATTTTTTATTTTTTTTGTAACTAGCTTTTTTATTTTCTATATTCATACATATTCTATCATGGGTTTATTATTATTCTTATTTTGTGTTAATTTATATTGTATTTACTGTATAATATAATAATTGTAGTTATTTTCATGCTACTATATTCTATTCTATTATTATTATTTATTTTATATTACATTATTGTTATTTAACGGATCATCTTAACTAATTATTTGATTGTGTATGAATTTTGTATTACTGATATTATTTTAAACTCATATCTTAATTATTTTTGTGTTTTGTTATTGTTGCTGTGTTATTTTAAATTAATTCATTTTTAGCATAAATAATCTATTATTTTCTACTCTGTCCCTAGGATTCACAGAAAAGGCATAAAACATCAAAAAGCATGTGTAGGCTGTTTTAACTGAAAGAAACTTACACTGGCATTTCTTTAAAATATCAGTGGCATTGTTTTGTATCAAGACGCCCACCAGTAACGTTTTTTCTAAGGCACGTTTATAAAAAAAATACTTAAATGTCCTATTTGAGGTATGACCTAATTGTGGCTTAACCTTAACCACTACTACTGCTGCTGTTGTTCCAGTTTTTCACTTACCACACGACAGGAGCGATTGGCCTTCTTTCATCATATCCGCGAATCCGAATCCGTGAGTTGTTGGGCACTCACACTCGGTCGCGGTATCAAACTATATCGAGGCACATCGCTTTCTGTAACGTTACTCATGATAGCAGCCGCATCGCTTAATCGCTCGTTTGCAGTGAGTTTGGCGTCTTTCTTTCTTGTCTTCTTCACAATCTTCCATTCAGAAAAACTAGCACGTGAGGTTTGGCGTTTCGCTGCGTTCCCGAAGTTCACGTTTGGTGAACTCTGACCTGAGGATTCGCATCATGTGAAACCGTGTGACCAACAGCAGATCGATACGTCACAGTGTGACGTCGTAGCTGAATTAAAAATAAATAAATAAATAAATAAA
>JAHKKF010535769.1:19090-58388 GCA_019740295.1 Labeo calbasu | reverse complement strand
TAGTTGAAACGTTGCCTGGCAGCCATAAACAGCCACAAAGAATGGCATCAAAACTAAATCACTCCCATTATAATCAACAAAACTGGAAGCACACATAATCTGTATGTGTATTGTGGGTGTGTATGTGTACCTGAAACCAGGTTAGTTAAGTTTCTGTCTATTTCTTTGTCTTTGTCTCCGTCTTTCTGTCTTTGATTAGCTCCATACAGAGGTCAGAGGTCACCTCACTCTCCCAAGCTTACCTCGCTTTCTCTCTTTCCGTTCTTCTTCAGCGACAAGACTGATCAGCACGACTAATATCACGTTATATAACTCACTTATGCCCGTTGAGCCCACGGAGGTGTCGACGTTTTAGAAATACGGCTCGGCTCAAGCTGTTTAGCACACTTCTTCTTCACCTTGTGACACAAACACTCCCCGTGGCACATGTGTGTGTTTGTATCAGCCCGTCTGCGAAGGCAGTTCCTCACACCTGATGGGAGTAATTGGGCTCTTAAAACGCCACTGAGGGGCTCCTTAACCCCAAAGCAGACTCGAGAGCCGTCCCTCTGGTATTTGACCCTTCAAACTTTTGGGAGAGCAGAGAAAGAGAGAGAAAATAGACCTGAAACTTAGAAGGGAGAGTGAGATAAGAGAAAAAAAGAAAAACTTTCACCCTGGATTTGAGCGTAGCATGGCATGCCTGCACGCTTGTATTGATTAGAATGGGAGAAATCTAGTTTGGTTGCATTGCAATGTTTGTATCATTCATGTTTGTACTGTAGCACATTAATAAGCAACACGCCAGTGTTGAATACTGAGGGTTAATGGTTTGTTCAAATCCCATAATAATAGTAGTGCTTGCTCAACAAACACCTCTAATAAATAAAAAGGTTGTGTTTCTATTGCAAACAAGCTTTCAGCTTTTCATTGTTCACAGCAGATGGCCCAGTACCTCCACTCCTCCTCAGAGTAACCTGTTTCCCATCATTTCTCAAGCTTGAGTGATACCTGTAGTTAGTCTGTTTAGACAGATGAGTTCACTCGTACTTGAACACGTGTGTGTTTGTGACTGAATGAGCTTGTGTTCAATGTACCCTATTGTTTCTTGCAACGTTTCATTAGATTTCAATGACAGTCGGATATTTGCATAACATCATCAGGAGTCGATCCAGGTAAACGGCAGCACCAGCGCTTCTGAATGTGACTTTAAAACATCACTTCAGCGCGCCACAAAAGCATACAGCACAGAATCATTCTCTAAAGAAAGTATTGACTAATGTGAGGAAAAATGACTATGAAACCTTTTTGTTAGGCAAATTTTTATCTGGAGACATTTTGCAACTCACTTATCTTGATTTACATCCTCACACTTATATACACGGGTGAATTATTCTTGATTGCTGCAGTACATGTGAACGCGTGTCCCTTTTACAAACTTCACACGTGGGTCGTGCTCCCTTTTTACACCCAACCCACCGCTTCTGAAAGAGTCATTACGAAAGTGAGTTTTGCTCATCAAATAAACTTTTGTCACTTTTTTTTTTACATCGCTATTGTTATTTTTCAGTACATGTGTCATTGTATTTTCCCAGTATACATGCTACAACAAGAAAATTATAACATAACCTCAATTTAGCCTGAATATGCAATGGGTTATAAAGCATAATAATAATAATAATAATAATAATAATAATAATTATTATTATTATTATTATTATTATTATCACACACCTTATTATAAGTTCTGTGTTCCAGCATTATAATACTTCCCCGTTCAGAGTTACCCTTTTAAAAATGTATCAACACTTAGTTTCATGCAAGTTTTAATGCATTATACTTGTTTAACCCTTTAACTTTCACTCCCAGACATAAAAATGCACAGACCCAGACGATTTTTATAAATCATGAATGAAAACATTTTGTAATATTATTTTGATGTACATTTTCTGTGGTAATGCAATGTCTGATTTTAAAATGCCTTTCAAAGGATGAATTTTGAGATTTGATATATAATTTCTCATGATTTCTAAAGCGTGATAGGGAAGAAGGCAACAAATAAAAGTCATTTGTGACAAAGGTCAGAACTCATGTTATGATGTAGATTTTTTTTTTAAGTTGCACTCTTGACATCTATTACTTTTCCTACATAATTTCAATCACAAAAATACGGTAAAATATCTATTTAGGAGTCTTAGACCTTTCCAACGATGTGTAGTTTGTCATGATTAGATTAGGATTTATTTGTTTTATGGTGAAGTAAACTTCCCACCTGGTTTTATAAAAACATTTTGGTCATACTTTATTTTAAGGTCCTATTCTTGCCATTAACAAACCATTAACGATGGCTTTTGCCTCAATAAACTATTTGCTGCTTATTAATATTTAGTAAGGTAGTTGTTAAGTTTATGTATTGGGTAGGATTAGCAATGTAGAATATCATATGTGCTTTGTAAGTACTAGTAAACAGCCAATATGCTAGTAATATGCATGCTAGTAAGCAACTAGTTAATAGTGAAAATTGGTCCCTAAAGTAACTCATTTAAAAATGTGAACAATTTAAAATTATTATACATACAGCTTTCATGAGATGGTATTAACTGGAAGACCACGTGCAATATTTGTACAGTTGTGCAAGTTAATTTGCCGCAGTTCAGGACTGTTTTGAATGAATTAGTAAAGACAAACTTTTATTAAAATGATGTCTAGTCACAGGTCCTAAAATAAACACTTTCCTTTATGTATTTATATAATTTTTAAATGTTACTGTTATGCATACAATTATAAAATAATATAAAACTATGCATCTGTTATTCAAATATTGTACATTTTTTATTATGCATGTATTGGAATTGTATTGCATTATTTATGATCAGCAGTGTGGTTAAAGCATTATGCTTTAATTCTAAGGCATTATGAACTTTATAGTGCATCATATACATTGGCTCCCAGTAGAGTATTATTAAAAAAAAAAAGTTATCAGTGAAACCATGTGATTTAAAAACAGCAGTGTTTAGTGATTTTTTTTTTTCAACTTGATAACAGCACAGTTCACACAAGTTTATTCACATTCTTGCGCATATTGACTTTCCAATTTAGGATTTGTGAGTTTGTGTAAAATAAACACAATTGACAGCTCATGTTCACAATGGTCTGTTATTAAAATGAAGTGTATTTGTTTGTTTAAGGATAAAAGATACAAATACGCACATATATTCAGACGTACAAACTTTTTGCGAAAACCTTCTACCGTCTATTTTATGAAATAACGTACTTTTATCTGGTGATACCGTAACATTTCGCGACTCATTTGTCTCGATGTAAATCCTCGTATGTGTTCAGAATACAGGCTGCTTTCAGTGTTAATGTGCTGGAATATAATCACTCTGGAGTTCAGGTCTAGCATGAGCCCACAGACAGATTTATTAGCATGGATTCACGCTACTTGTGCGGATATTCCGTTTCTGTCTTAATCGCTCACGGCACACTTGATATTCGGTTTCAACTTCATAGAGCTGAAGCAAACATTTACACAGAGTTTCTGTTTTCAAAGAGAGACTGCACAGTTTTCAGTGGCATTTCTCACTTTTGCTGGGTAATATATCAAGAAAAGAGCGCCGTAAATCTCACGAGGGAACAGCGTCCACTCTCCTTCCGGTCATTTCCTGACATCCTGTCTCACTTTGCCTTTCTCAATCCCTCCATCTCTCTCTGTTTTCCTTGACAAGTAACCAGACACCCCAAACTCCACTTCCCTAGTAGTGTCAGGTTAACCAATGTTAATCAACGTGAGCCTCTAAGACTTCACACAGCATTGAAGACGTCTTCAATGTTTAAATCGCCCCTTTCAATTTATAACAATGTAAGCGGGGTGGAAAAAATATAGGTTTAATACAAGTAAACAGATTTTTTTGTTTGCTATCTTTTACTTTTTCATTTCCTATCTGAAGACACTAAGTGCCTACCAGTCAAAAATGTGGACTATTTTATTTGATTTTTACTTTATTTTAATATATTTCAATATATTTTAAAATTTAATTCATTCCTGTGATGCAAAGCTGATTTTTTAGGCTCATTGCTCCAGTTTTCGGTGTCGCATGACCCTTCAGAAATCATAAATGCATAAATGCTGATTTCTGAAGGATTATGTGACACTGAAGACTGAAAATTCAGATTTGATCAAAGAAATAAATTACGTTTTAAAATATATTTAAACAGAAAACAGTTATTTGAAATTGTAATAATATTTAACAATTTTACTGTTTTACTGTATTAAAAAAAATATATAAATATATATATATATATATATAGCCTTGGTTGGTGCATAAACTAATAACAATAAAAAAAATAAAAATAAAAAAAAAATCTAATAAAATCTAAATTGTTGCATGCTTCATGCTTACATCTTTCATTGCTGTCACTGAAGTTCAGTGTTACTGTCTGTGAATGTGTTTTAATGACAGCACCCTTTAAATGCCCATTGTGTTTCTCTGTCTCCAGGTAATGGACAACATGGGTAATGTGAAGTTCTGTCTGGATGGAGATCTGGAGGCCAGCGGGAGCTGGCTTAAATATGTGCGAACTGCCCCGTCCCATGAAGAGCACAACCTGGCCATATGCCACATCAGCGAAGATCAGGTAAGCTGTTAGCAGCCTCTGTCACTTTGTCACTTCCCTTTCCTGTCATTCTTGCTTTCTGATTGGTCGTCTGCTCCATTAACCTGATGCATTGAGAAGTGAGTCTATCAGAGCTCAAGAGACAAGACACATTATGCAAAAAAAAATGCAACTGACCTTTTTCTTACATCAATTGTATTTGTTAATAAGTAGTGATTATACAAACTGTTTGAAATTATTTGGATAATTGGACCATTTTAAGATTTTTTAAGATGAACTCAAGGGTCAAAGAGCTCAAGCCATGGCAATATTCAATATACAATATTCAGTGTAGCCAATCTTAAAATTGTTACAGCATAACAAATATGTCATTTTCATTAAATAATAATAATAACTATTTTTTTTTTCCATCCAGGTAAATAAAATAAAATAAAATAAAATAAAATAAAATAAAATAAAATAAAATAAAATAAAATAAAACAAAAACTAAAATAAAATAACATAAAATAAAACAGCAAGGATGCATAAACTGATCAAAAGTGACAGTAAAGTTTTTTACATTTCTACAAACAATTCAATTTTAAATAAAAGCTGTTCTTTTGAACATTTTATTCATCATAGCATCCTGATAAAAAGTAACGTGGAAGCACGTATTTTTAACCTTAATGATAATAATAATAAAATGTTTCTTGAGAAGCAAATCAGCATGTTGAAATGATTTCTGAAGAATGACGTGACACTGAAGACTATAGTAATGATGCAGAAAATTCTGCGTTACATCATTGGAATAAATTACATTTAAAATATATTAGGTGGTATTAATGTCATTCAATTTCACAAATTACTCTTTTTTATGAAATAAATGCATCCTTTTAGAGATAAGAAACTTATTTAAAAAATAAATAAATAAATAAAAATCTCATCAACCCCAAAGTTTTGAACAGTATGTTCTGCATATTGTGTATTTTAGCATGTCTAGAATACTGTATTGACAGAAGGCTGAGACTATCCGTTTATAATTCGGTTTATGATGTTAATGACTAATAACAGCATGTTGGCACAACAATGCTCCAACAATGAATGCATCAATACAGCATTTACTGCGTCATAAATGTACGCAGGTTGATAATATGTATTGCGGCAGCACAGTTTATTATACTTATTTTGCTAGCTGCTATTGGAAGCACAGGTGTACTAGGATGAGGGATGTTAGTATCAGTTTGAGCTATTTTTAAAAGCACTGTGAGACGGTCAGCAGACAAACCCCTTCTGCTGAACATCCTGTGAGAAGCTTGAAGAGACAGTGAGCACATGTTACTGTCAGGAAGATGAGGACAGAACCTGCTGCTGTCAAGATGTCACCACTTACACAATAGATAAAAACAACCCATTGTTTGATGAAGGCTGTTCCCTGCCTTTGTCAGAGGAAGTGACTCAGAAGTCATTTACAAGAGTCACGTACAAAGTGAGTTTGGACACTCCTGAATCTTGTAATCCGCTGTCTTTTCTATTATTTGCTTCCTTGGAAAGGACGAGCAGTTGTCTCTTTAAGATAAGATATCTGATCTCTCATAAAGCCGGAGATCTTATGACAGACTCGCTGTCTGGCCGGAAGAACTGTTGCGTGTTTACTGTACGGTGGCTTTGTTCGGGGATTGTGTTGATGCGGCGGCGGCCGTCTTAATCTGATCGTGAAGCTCTTGTGCAGTAGTTGCTGTTGAGTGTGGATTGTTTCCTTTGCTTACATGATATCTGACTGATTAAGTGAGGGGTCCTTGGTGGTTGCCTTATCTAGCTTGTGCTCACTTTCTAATTTAAAGGGACAGTTCACCCAAAAATGACATTTATGTCAGTATTTTCTGTTGTCATTACAGACCTGTCTCACTTTATTTCTTTAACAAAAGGCAGTATGTCCTATAATGCTTTCTACACAAAGAAATGTGGATGAAAGCTCCAGAAAGTATAAAAAAAGCACCATAAAGTTGTCTAAACCACTTGTGCGCTATACTCCAAAGTCATATGGCAACTCTGTGTGAGAAACATATTTTTAGAACTTTGGCTTCAAAGAACATTCTCTCAAAATTTTGAACAAACATTCCAGAAACATAGAACGTTTGTTCAGAATTATCAGGTCTTTAAAAAACATTTCTCAAATTTATGTATACATTGTTCATTCAGAGTTTATTTCCTGAAATGTTTATATTGCGTTTTACAGAGAACATTCAAAATTAAGATTCCCATTATGTTTTCTCAAATGTTTGCATAACCAAGAAAGTATTTTGATAATAACAACAATAATAATAATGTTTCTTGAGTAGCAAATCATTATATTAGAATGATTTCTGAAGGATCATGTGACACTGGAGACTGGAGTAATGATGCTGAAAATTCAGCTTTGCTTCTCTGAAATAAATTACATTGTAAATATAATGGGGCTTTTTTTTAATGTAATTAAATTTCACAATATTACTGTATTTTTTATCAAATAAATGCAGTGTTTTAGAGCACTTTACAATAAGGCTCTACAAGAAATATTACATTAGTAACATTAGTTAGTAATAAACATTAGTTAACTACATTAGTTAACATGGCCTAATAATAATAAAAAAAACAATACTTCTAAAGCATTTATTAATCTCAGTTAATGTTAATTTTACCATATCCACTATCCCAGCTAACAGGGATTTTTTTAACATTAACTACATTATTAAAATCAAAAATTGTATCAATGTATCAATGCAAAAATTAATAACAAAGATTAATAAAGACTGTAACAAATGCATAGTATATAGTATATGTATATATCAATTGTTTATGCATTAACAGTTTTAACTAACAATATATCGTATGTGTACTACCAGTCAAATATTTTGAACAGTAAGATATTTAATGTTTTTTAAAGAAGTCTCTTCTGCTCACCAAGCCTGCATTTATTTGATCTAAAGTACAACAAAAACAGTAAAAATATGAAATATTTTTACTATTTAAAATAGCTTTTTTCTTTTTGAATATATTTTAACATTTAATTTATTCCTGTGGTTTCAAAGCTGAATTTTTAGCAGCATTACTCCAGTCATGTGATCCTTCAGAAATCATTCTTATATTCTGATTTGTTGCTCAGAAAACATTTATTGTTAGTAGCAGTAGTAGTAGTAGTAGTATGTTAAAAACAGCTGAGTAGATTTTTTTTTTTTTTTTTTTTTTTTTTCAGATTTCTTTGATGAATAGAACGTTTAGAAGAACAGGATTTATCAGAAAATAGAACATTATAAATGTCTTTATCATTAAACATTTAGACATTAGAAAAGCATTAGAAAAAGAACTTTGTTTTACTCAAATTTTAGAACATAAACATATTTTTTGTATCTGAGACACTCTCAAATCTTATTCGTACTCTCGTACAATCAAATATGGCATCTCGAGATGCAATTAAGAGCGAGATCTAATGATGTTATTTAAGCCAAACAGCGCAACTTATATTGATGCTCAATATTTGAACGAGCATCAAAGCTAGAACATTCTGCCTCGTTTCTTTTGTGTTCCACGGTCGAAAATCAGTCATAGGTGTCCGGAAAACCATGAGGGTGAGTAAATAATGACAGAATTTTCATTTTTGGGTGAATTGCTCCTTTAAGTGTGCCATTTTGGGGGGTGTTTTAGATTATATGCATAAGTGGATCACTTTCCTTCTTATTATTCTGCCACTTTTAGGCTGTTTGTCTCACTTAAAACAAGCTGATTGACTCGTGGAACAAGCCAAAGTCTTAGCTTTTGTCTCGTGGCTAACGGGGGCAACTAGTGTGGCCATCGCCGTTTTAGAGGCTGACACATAAAACACAAGCCTAACAAACAGGGGAGGACAGGAGGAGAGGAGGGACAACCTCTGAGACTGACAACCACCAATTGACTTCAACTACATAACCCAATCATTAAAGTCGTTTCAGTTCAATGAGCGGCCACCGCTGGGCCCACAGGAGAATAATATCTCCAGCTAAAATCGCCCCACTAAATACATGGTTTCTATTTACTTTCTCCCTTCTTCTGTTGTTTTTTTTTTCCTTTCTTGCTTTTTTTCTTATCTTTTGTACACGTTTTAGCCGGTCTTACGGACAACAGCCTATTATTTATTCAGAACGGCGGCACAATGCAAAAATGCATAATTCATTGAACTTTGTACTTTGCTGTTCTATTTGCGCATGCACAATGCATGAGCCGTATGGAAATATGCACACGCCCAGCAAATTCTGATGTGCCTGTAACCTTTTAAAATCAACCGGGATCATTTATTTACTTGTTTGCGCATTTGTCTTTGGCGTTCGGGCCCCTGAAACAAGACAATTTTGGGCCTTACGTTTTAATGCTTTTTTTTATGTTACGGCTGTCATTTGAGGTGTGAATGGCTCTAAGTAGCAGGGTGAGGGTGTTAGTTACCACACTTTGCTTTAAGAAAAGAATATTTTCTTGTGTTATTGTTACGCGTGCAAAATTAACCTAAAAGCAAGACCCGCGTGAGAACCGTGTCAAAGTATATTTTTAAAGAATGCTTTAAAGCATGTTATCAGCTTGCGCTGAGAAAGTGTAATCCGGTTTTCGGACCAGACTAAGAGCAGCCTATGCGCTCTGAGACAATAGGCATAGAGCTGGTGGACGTATTCTGGCTTTCGCACAATGGCGTGGTCCATTCAGCAAGACTGTTGACCTCTGACCCTCCTCCCTCATCTCTCAAGATGCACTTAAACTGTTTGTCAGAACAACTGAAGTGCACAGCCAGATCTGCCATGCCAGAGCCGTCTGTTTCTGAAGGGCTGAGAACACGCACACGCACACACACACACACCCTTTGGCCACAATTATAAAATAATTTCTGTCAGTCGGAATTAAAAATGTTATCGTATTATGACATTGTTTATTAATAAATCTCATGCTAAATCATTTTGAATTTAAAAAGAAATATCTGAAACATACTGTGTGTTAGACTTCTATAACAAACAAACTGAAACGCCCTGCATTCATTTACTTACAAGCTACTGACTGATAAAACGCTATATAAGTTATATACATGTTTGCTAGAGAGGAACTTGTAAAAATTCTTAACGTCCAGTCATGCAGTTTAGTTTTTATATGGTGTTGGCATTTGATCAAAGAGTTGTTATGATGAACTTTGTTCTGATCTTGTCTTAGTGAATCATGTCAGAATAGATGTAGATTTTGAGTTGCAGACAATCAAGCACAGCCAAATAAAAGTTATTTTATTTGAAAAAAAAAGTGCTTCCTTATATGTTCACATCAGTGTGTGTCTGCTTGCACTTATATGAATGCGTGTGTGTCCGTGTGTGTGACAGACAGGGGATTATTGTCACCTAAGTGATGGATGATGCATCGGCCCCGAGCACTTGAAAGCATTGTGAGGGGGTCAAGATGGCCCTCTCAGTGCTGTCAGATCCTGAAAAGATTTACTGTAGAGACAGCTTAGCCCCATCATAATAGATTGCTTTTGGGGTGAAAGGAAGGCATTACCACGCACCCAGAGCAAATGAGAACTAGCCAAAGACTACAGCACAGTTTGACATCCAACTTTTATCTTTCAGAAATAGATCATGTAAGTTACAGCCCGATTGCTTGGCCATTAAACATTGAGAGTTTGGCACCTGCATTGTTCATGTCGTTTTAATGTATGCTTATTTATTTACTATAATTGCTTTGCTAATATATGTCATTCCAGTGACTGGATTTAGTTATTCTTTTAAGTATTTGTTGATTCTGTTCTATTCTAATTCTTTTATGTTATACATGACAGTTGGCCTAAAAAATAGCAATAACAAACCGTTAAAGCAATATATTAAGATCATGTGACCCTGGAAAACAAAACCTGTCTTAAGTAGCAAGAGTATATTTGTAGCAGTAGCCAACAATACATTGCGTGTCTCAAAATTATTGATTTTTTTCTTTAATGCCAAAATCAGGATATTAAGTAAAGATCATGTTCCATGACGCTATTTTGTAAATTTCCTACCATAAATATATCAAAAAAAAAAAAATATTAGTAATGTGAATTGCTAAGAACTTCATGTGGACAGTTTTAAAGGTGATTTAATCAATATTTTGATTTTTTTGATCCCTCCAGATTTTCAAATAGTTGTATCTCAGCCTTATCTTAACAAACCATGCATTAATAAAACGCTTATTTAGCACAAATTATAATTTTCAGATGAAATGTAATCACTCGTTTTATTTTTTATTTGCAACAAACTCTAAAACTGAATTTTTTGAATATTTTGTTAATACAGTGATACAAAAGAATGCAATTAGATCTTAATAAAATAAATCATTATTACAGTATAAATAATAGGTATGGTAGGCCTATAATAATATCATAATATGTACATTGAAGATTAGATGAAAATTACATATATTACCGTTTATATTAAAATATAACAATTGGATAAAAACAACCCGCAAAACCGCTGTTTCATTATTATGCACCGCAGTAACATTTAGAATTGACGCTGTGTAAATTCCTCACATTTTAGGTTTTAATAAACGCTTATTTCTGTGCATATTCAAGTGTTCGTCTTGCCGAATATAAGACTGAATGTGACAGTGTTTCAGTGCGACTTAACAGTATTGAATGTAGTCCTTCAGAGCGCAAACACGATTCGTTTAAAACATCTGCTGAATGTTGGTGGCGGAGGACAGCGAGTAAAAACAGGTGTGCGTATTTAAAGCCCCGTGGAAAACGGCGCGGAGGGCACGGCTCCCGCTCACTCCAACAGTTGATGTATTTTTTACATTTTCATTAGCGGGGAAAGATACATTTTCCATCAATAATAGATTCATGCGGTGGTCAGAGGAGGAGAGGACATGGGGAGGGGTTCAATCCTTTTGGTTGGAGATAAGAGAGGAGGAGTGGCCGATAGAGAGAATCACTAATGAGCGCGACTCACCTCATCAAAGACGCGCGTGTTCGGACTCTGTCTAGCGCTGCTGTGGCGCGCAGTGTCATGATACTATGGGTTGCGTGCTGAACTCTACGGGACCAGAGCTGCTATTACAACTGGAGGCTTTGAGATCCACCGCTCAGCAACTAGCCCAACTTTATCAACTCTCGGAAAAGAAAAAGGTCAGAAATGCTCTTACCTCGTTTAACTGTAAATCTAATATTAATGTTAACAATAATAATAGCTGTGTTACACATTGGCCACCCCTCTTGAGCGGCAAACCGATGCCTTGGCCTACTTTTGTAACACACATTAGAGTTGTCACAACATTAGAGCTCTGAGATGAAGTTTGTGCCGGTTTTTAGCTGTATGTCTTGATTTCGGAGAGCGGCCCATAACAGCTGCTGTCGCCTTAGTCCTGAGCGCCCTCATGAGGGAGCGACCGGTACTGCCACGTTCAGTGTGTGAGGAGCGTCTGTCACTCGGAAGCGCTTTTAAAACCTACTGTTCTTTGTTATTTTATGATGATTATTATTCAAGTCGATTTAGTTCAGTTAAAGACTATATGTAGTTTAATTTACAAATTAAACGCAGGCTGTTTGGAGTGTATTTATGTTGGAACACAACAGATGTGGTTGTCATCACAGTGCGCTCTGGAAGGATTTTAATTGTGCTTAATTAAGGAAACTTTGCAGCAAAACATCAAGCTAAGAAAAAATATGACAATGGACCGCGAGAATAATATAAACGAACTGTATTTAGAATGTTTGTGAAATGATAAACATTTAGCCTACACTGGTCAAATAATTTGAATAGGCTACACGGAAGTGTTAAAAAACCTTGTCGGATTTGTAAGTGACACAATACTATATTAGTAGTTACGATTTTGTATTTTAAAAACAGACAACACTTTGTTTGCGTGCGTGTTGTGTTTGATGTTTTACATTTAAAACGAAAACACATCAAGAATCAAACACATCGGATTGCAATTGCATTGTTTTTAATACATTTAAAAATACACATTCTAGTTATATCACTTTGTTTATTGTACTTTTAATTTCAGCTGTTTTTTACTGCATGTGATGCGCTCGTTTATTTTGTTTGTGTGTGTGAGTTTTCATGTATTTCTTGTTGGCCTTCGGTAAGTAAATAATCGAATGAATGCGCAGATGCGCTTTGTGTTTAATATTTACTGCATTATTTGCTTATCCTTTGCTTTGTGATTGTTTGCTGTGTGTGGGTTTTTTTTATCCGTATTACAACAAAATAACAAATTAATATTATTGCTTTTACATTTGCTATGTTCAAAAAAAAAAAAAGCACGGGTAATAATAATAATAATAATAATAATAATTATTATTATTATTATTGAAGGCCTTTTTATTTGCGGTTTTTAAATGCTTACGCGTTTTTTCTCTCTTTTTGCAGATCTATTATAAAGCTATTAGAGATATTGAAATAGGGGAGGAGTTACTGGTTTACATGAAGGACGGAGTTTTCCCCGAGGGCTCAATGGCACCGAACCTGGAAGGTGAGATTAATGCAAGTCATTAGGCACTCTTTTAAACAAACTCACACAGACCACACTCATTCACCTCTGCCAACAGTTAGTAAGATGCTGTATGTGGCCTATGCATGTCTTCTTGTTATACAAAGGTCGGACGATGAAGAAAATATTGAAGTACATTTCGGCCCGGAGGCAACCGAACTAATATTGGCGAATTTAAGGATGATCGTTTTTTGTGGTTCAATACATTTTATATATATTTAAAAAAAACAAAAAAACAAATACATTTACATTTATAATATAATTCTAACACAAATCTGATGTACACAGTGGCAGTGTTTTTATTTATTTATTTATTTATTTTTGTATCCTTTATTTCTATCTAAATATCTAGTCTAAATAATTCTGAACATGCTCTTTAAAAGCACCAGTGCTCATTTGTAGTTTCCTTGTTAAAATACAGAAGTTGGCGATCTTGAAACGAACTCTCAATCTTCTGAATCTTTTTTGTTTCCAAATGATCTGGTAATTTTGGAATTGAGGCTCAGAGTAGTTGATACAGACTAGAAAATTGCAAAAGCACTGAAGTGTGTCACAGCGCAGCAGTCACTTTCCAACACATGCAAAAGGTTTTATCTGATAGAGATGTGTCTCAGATCTCCCTGCCAAAAAGCCAAGAAGAAAGCTCTCCGAGAGAAAAGGGAGACAGGGACGCCAAAAGATGCAAGCCAGGCTCCACTCAGACAGATCAGTTCAGAGAACAAAAGAAAAGAAACGTAGACTAGAACAAACATGGTCATGAAGACGGTCAGTCAGACGAGAGGCTGAGAGAGACAAACAGACAGACAGACAGACAGAAGGAGAGCTCTCTACATCTACCTCCTTCTCATGGCTTATCGGTGGTGGAATTTGGAGTGGAGCTCGAGGAGTCTCGAGGGACCTCACCCATGCTCACAGATTAGCCGCTAAACTGCACATAATTGTGTTCCCCCTACGTCTCTCCAAGAGCTATTAGTTTCCCATTCCCTGTCTTTTTTCCCAACATTCCTGCCTTTGTCGTTAGTGCTACTGATGGGACGGAGAGATAATGTCTCCGATTCTTTTTATGGCTAAAAAACTCAGCGCAGAAATTAAATCAGCCATTTTTCTTGACATTAGCTTTCCCCATAAAGGCCTCTTTGAGGTCACAAGGGCATTTTGGTCCAAAAAATCTATGAGCATTGCTGTGGAGTGTGCTCTGTCAATATACGTCTTGATAATGAATTGAAAAATAAAACAGAATATATGGTGTAATCCTAGATAACACAGCATCGGTGCGAGCTTTTCACTTTAAAACATTGAGTCAGAGAATAATGAAACTCATCCGACTTGGCCTGATCCGCGCAGTGCATGGAGTATATCAGAGTTATCAATGAGTTTAATTCGAGGATGATGATAGCTAATGCATCAGGCCTTAGTGTTTTCTTGCCTTTCCATGACTCTAGGGTTATCTGTGAACTTGGCTTTTGTGTCAGGATATCAGCAGGGATAAAACAGCCACGTTTTTAATCACTCAACTCCGGGTCATATGAACAATTACTCCAAAGCCAGATTTTCAATCTAAAGCAAGTCAAAAACAATGACATTTTTAGCTTTGATCTCGTTAGTGATTTAAAGGTTTATGTTCGCATAATTTTCTAGGTTTCATTGTTTTTATATTATTCTTAAATATTTGCATTTGTAATAAAAGCTTACGCTCAATGAAAACAATGTTACTACCAAAATTGCATGTATTTTTCATGTTATACATTTTATGTATGTATTTGGGCACCTAAGCTAGACTTAAAATCGGTCGAGTTTCATTACATTATTGATGTGTATCAATCTAAGTGGCATGTGCAAACAAATGCTGTTAGAGCTTAACAAAAAAAAAAAAAACAGATGTGTTTCAGTGTATTTTAGTGCATGTATGAAGTCATTTCTCAAAGTTCACACAGGTGTCCTATAAAATAACCACAGGTGCAGTTCATCACATTAACTATGGACATGTTCCATTAACATTTGACAACCAGATAGTGCCATAATATTTTTGTTTTCATTTTGAACAGTATATTTTTGTTCTGTCATTTAAAACTTCTTTTTGTGAAATGTCTTGATGGAAAAGTGTGCTTTTCTTTTTAAAGTAAACAGCACTAATTTGAAGACATTCAGACATTTTTAAATGTGTCCAAAAGCATTTTGAGATCTTATTCCTGAGACTTTTTGTAGTTGAAAATTACCTTAAAATCATTATCGCTGAACGACTGTGTGATTCCGTCCTCACAGATGAGCAGATGTACCGCTGTGAACACTGTGATGAGCTCTTCACATCAAAGCTGGAGTTACGGCGGCATCAGAAATACTCCTGCAGTAGCAGCAACTCTATCTTTGACTCACTAAGCGAAGACTTCAAACAGGAGCGCGAAGACAGCGATGAGCCGGTGCACGAGTGCAAAGACTGTGAAAAGATCTTCCCTAGCGAATACAGGTCAGCATGCTCCACCACACTGAGCAGCTTCTAATTACCCGCCGAGCTTTAGCGCACCCCAAGCTGTTATATTTGTTAAATGTATATGAAAAAGAAAAAAATACTATTCATTTTCATATTTATTTGTCTTGGTTCTGATCTGGTTTTGCTGTAAGAGACATATTTTACATTGTACCAGTGACCCAGTGCAGAACCAAAATTGTTTATTGCACATGTGTATGTTAAATGCATACGATAAACATATGTGCAATAAACATGTGCATGATTAATATGTTTATCTTACAAAAATAAACAAAAATTCCATTAAAATCAAACATAGAAATTTACTAAAATTACAATGAGCCACATAGTTAAACATCCTGAAAAATTATTAACATGACACAGAATGCAAAGGAAAGGTCACCACAAATCATATTCGGCATCTGCTTAATATGGCTACCAAGTTGATAAATGATTTGGAAAAAAGCCTTTGAAAAATATAATCTACCCTTTTAAAAAGTCTGTTTATTTTGCTACTCCAACTGTAGATTAGTTATATTATTTGCATTTAGCATTGTTCTTCCCTGTGATATACAGCCTTGGCACAACAGACCAGTTTAGAAACGCCGGCTTACACTGTGGTCACATAGAAAATATTTATGGTGTTCTTATGTATTCTTAGTCTCGGGCAGCATATGATCGTACACACAGAGGAAAGAGAGTACAAGTGCGACCAGTGCCCCAAAGCCTTCAACTGGAAATCCAACCTCATTCGCCATCAGATGTCACATGACAGTGGCAAGCGTTTCGAGTGTGAAAACTGTGATAAGGTATGTTATGTGACTTACTGCAACCACTTATATTTTTAAAAGCGTTAATTAGTTTAAATGCGGGAAGCTGAAATGCGACCCCGGACTAATATTTAGCTGATGAAAATGAAATACGTTTTACATTCAGTAGTTTGTTTTAAAATGCTCCGCAGTGTGACAAATGAGTTCTTAAAAAGTACAAACATTCATGTAGTCTCTTGATTAATGTGAGATGATGAAAACTGCTGAATAATTATCAGACGAATTAGCCAAATTTGGCTTAAAATACTTTTGATGGATGTCGCACCACGGGACATGTCAACTTTCCAAAAAATTTTTCATGTCATCTACCCGTGTACTGCAAATTGAAATGTATTAGAATGCTAACAGTACAATTAATTGCCTTTATGCCGTGTTATGTTTACACTACGAGGCACTAAGTTGGCATATTTCTGTGGGTTCTTCAGGTGTTCACAGACCCCAGCAACCTCCAGCGCCACATCCGCTCTCAGCACGTCGGTGCCCGAGCCCACACCTGCCCTGAGTGTGGCAAGACCTTTGCCACCTCGTCGGGCCTCAAGCAGCACAAGCACATACACAGCAGTGTCAAGCCTTTCATCTGTAAGTCTGAGCAGTCTTGTCTAAGCCTCAGATACAATTACCAGTGTCCAAAGACCTCCCGGCTAGCTCCACCCCAAGATTGTGACAGCTGTTGTTTTATAGGTCAGAGAAACTAAATGAAATTCTAGAGCCATTCTTTGTTTTGTTCTACATTTGTTGCGCTTTTCTTTAGTGCTTTCTTTTTCGCTCTCTTAATTACTCCATTTTACCCTTCTTCTGTTTTTTGTAACTGTGCATTTTCTTTTGAGGGCCCATTAGGCTTGTATATGGCCAAGGCAGATTTAATGTTTAGAGGTAAATGTCTCTGCCGTGTCTTAGCTGCCCTCTTACCAACACTGAGAAAACACCATCTTCTTTTTTGCTTGGCTTCACGATGTTCTGTGTGTTACCGTCCAGTGTCCAAATGCATGTATGCTGTACCAGTGTACATGTATTTGTGTGTATACAAAATTAGTTGAAATAGCTCTACTATTAATGAAGAATGTCATCAACGAGTTATTCATATGCTAATGGATCATATTTTACCATATAACATTGCCGTGTGTAGCGTTTTTATCTCACCTTCAAACAAGAGTAGAATTTAATGTAGAGCGGTAGCCAACCATATACTCCTGGAGGTCTATCATCCTGCAGATTTCAGTTTCAGCCCTTCTCTAACACACCTGCCTGTAATTTTAGAGTAATTCAAACAGCTTGATTGGTTGCTTCACGTGTGTTTAATTAGGGTTGGAGCCAGACTCTGCAGGAAGGTAGTTCACTAGGAGCAAGATTGGCTGCCCCTGATGTAGACAGTGTCATGTTTGTTGAACATAATAAACAGCATGCACAGTTTATTGGTTGATCTAATCAGCTGCCGGATTATCACTGCTATTGAATGCACACCAAATGAATACAGTATGTTAATAGAATTAACCAGTCATGTGTGTTCTCCCAGGTGAGGTGTGTCACAAATCGTATACCCAGTTCTCTAACCTGTGCCGTCACAAACGGATGCATGCAGACTGCCGCACCCAGATCAAGTGTAAAGACTGTGGGCAAATGTTCAGCACTACCTCCTCCCTCAACAAGCACCGGCGCTTTTGCGAGGGCAAGAACCATTATAATCCCGGAGGCATTTTCACACCGGGCATACCAATGACATCCAGTCCCATTTTAGGCAAGTCCAAGTCTCACCCTGGCTTGAACCATAGTGGACTTGGCTTCGGCGATTACTTCCCATCCAGGCCGCATCATGCAGGTTTGCCCTTTTCCCCAGCACCCCCTGCATTCCCAGCCCTTTCCCATGGCTTCCCAGGGATCTTTCCCCCGTCGCTATATCCTAGACCGCCATTGTTACCTCCTAGTCCGCTGCTCAAGAGCCCAATTAGTAACAGTCAAGATGGGAAGCTGCCTCCTCTTGATGCTCCCACTCTTTCTGCGGTCGCATCCATGAACAACAGCAATGGCAATGTAGGGAGCAGTCTCAGCAGCCAGTCAGAGGAGAATCGAGAGTCCAAACTGGACTTGTCGTTCCACGACAGCAAGAATAAGGTGAAGATGAACGACATGTCTGACGGTAGTGACCTGGAAGATGTTAACACGTCTAGCGGCACAGATCTGGACACCACCACTGGCACGGTGTCTGGCTCAGACCTAGAAAGTGAGGCAGAGAGCGAACGGGAGAAGAGCAGGAGGAAACCAGTCCAGGAGAGCAAGCAGGACGAAGTGAGCAGCAGTTCGGTATCTGTCTCCAGTTCAGGGAACCTCCCTTGCGAGCGTCCGTTCCTCTCCCAGCATTCCTTTTTCCCACCACCGGAAGAGCAAGCACTTCCACCCTCCGGGGCCACCACTGACTCCATTAAAGCCATTGCCTCCATTGCAGAAAAGTATTTTGGCCCGGGCTTCATGGGCTTGCAAGAGAAAAAGATGGGCTCCTTAAACTACCATTCCATGTTCCCTTTCCAATTTCTTCCCAACTTCCCACATTCCTTGTACCCATTCACAGACAGAGCGCTCAATCCTGGCATGTTCTTCAAACCTGAGCCTAAATCCCCTCGTGAGCACATACAGAAATTACCTACAGCCACTGGTGCGGATTCACCCTTTGACCTAACCACCAAACCCAAGGAAGTCAAACCTCTTCCGCCACCTCCCAGCAAGCCAGCCTTGCCACCCAATACCCCCTTGGCCCCTGGCGAGGAACAACCTCTGGACCTCAGCATAGGCAGTCGAAGCCGAGCCAGCCAGAACGGTGGCACACATGAACAGCGCAAGAATCACGTCTATGGCGCAAACTGCAAAGCAGCTAAAGATGAACACCCAGCACTAACTCAGAACTTGCACCAGCCCCAGATGCCTCAGCCACAAGCATCCCTTCCCCAGCCACCTCCTCCCCAGCAGCAGCCGTCGCTCCACTACGCCAAGCCCTCGCCATTCTTCATGGACCCCATCTACAGGTATTTCAACCCGAGTATGTCTTATTGTAAGACCCAACACATGGCCAATTCAAAGCAGTAGCTGGTAATATGTTGAAAGTTATTGAAAAAGTATTGGTACCAAGTTGGTTTACAATCAACCTTCGTTCGTACGTAACCCTTGGTGCTGTTGTCCAGCAGGGTGGAGAAGAGGAAGCTATTAGATCCAGTAGGAGCTCTAAAGGAGAAGTACCTGAGGCCGGCACCACTACTCTTCCATCCTCAGGTATTCCTTACACACATTTGCCTTACCTCCTCTTGTACACTGGTAAAGATTCTGCTTGTCATTGCGTTCAAATACAGCGGAGCACATTCCCAGTGTCCTCCGCCTCAGGTCTGTTTTGGTTCAAGGGAAGCCTTGATGTTTTAAAAAGTTCTGACTTCTGATGGTGTTTATTTTCATTAGATTATTTTCATCATGGAGATAATCTCAAAAGAGGTATTGCCTGTTCTAGCATGCTGTGCATTCAAAATTCTTTATCTTTTGCTTAGAAAAACAACCCCCATTGTTTGTGTTAGTATTTTAAACCTTTCCCACCTTTGAACGGTGACAACAATAATGAAAATATTATTAATAATGGCCTTTTGAATTGAAACAAATTATGCCACATACTTTCAGACTAGACCATTGTCTCTGGGAAGTTCTCCATTGAGTCCCACCGCTAATAACTTCCTAGCATTTCTTTCTTGCTCTGGCTGCCTAGATAATGTCTGCATGTCGATCAGGGACTTCCTGTGTTTGTGTGTAATAGAATGGCCTCTCTTGTTGGGAATTGTCTTATCTGACCTGTAAATCTGGCCTCCATCAATGCTGACCTACCTCCCCCCAAATCCAAACCTTCTCTTGCTCTTTCCTTTTTTCTTTTCAGCAACCCCCTATTTAATCAAATGTCTGTATTTTGACTTCTATCTCTCTCTGTCTGTCTATCTATCTATCTATCTATTGATCCATCTTAAGTGATATCTTATTGCACAGTACTTTTATTGCATAGTAGTTTTTTGATATGTATATTATGCTGACTATATATTTGTCTTAAAGCAAATATGCGATCATGATTTTTAAAAGGTATACGCATCATCAGTAGCAAGAGAATCAAGGTGATACTGAGACGTGTGAATACATTAAAACACACTGTCTGTCCCTGTGTTTATCCATATTCCAAAAGTAGGAAGGATGTAAGCTGTTTTTGGCCATAGAGCTGCATAGCAAACCCTTTGTTCTGCAGCAGGGGAAGTACTATCAGCGAGGGGTATCTTAAACTGCATTGTATGGTTACCGCTCATGGAGGTGAATGGCTCATTCAGACGCTTCTCTCAGAGATTTGTTGGGAACAAAGTAGGAGCCGGGGGCTCCCAAGGGGCTGCTCGAGTGGCTGCCAACGTGCCATAGGTTAGGGAGGTCACTCTTGAACAGCACAATCAAGACTCGACCTTCTGATATATAACTTCCTCCAGTTTTCCATCCTGTCTGGTTATGATGCAAACTCCCAGGCACTCTGTCAGAGCTCCTCACCACTGCTGTTTTGGTCTTCATGTATCTGCCCTAAACAAACACAAAAAAAAGTTCCTTAGTCCCAGATGGCTCCTAATCTCACACAAAATCAATTCAAGAGAAGTTTCTGATTAAATGAGCCCCCGAGCTGTGCATCAAACACAGAGTATTCCTCTCTGAACTCGCCTCATGTTCTCTCCTCAGGTGTCTGCGATGGAAAACATGACTGAGAAGTTGGAAAGCTTTAGCGCTCTGAAACTGGATGCTCCCAATTCCCTCCAGCACTCCTCACACCACCTTTTTAACTTCCGCTCCCCGCCTCCCTCTCTCTCCGATGCTATCTTACGCAAAGGCAAGGAGCGATACACCTGCAGGTGAGCGCAACTCATGAAACAAGAGTAAATACATCCTTACAGGATTCCTTTAACTCTGCAGCTTTATTTAAAGCATTTCTACCATAAGATCATCGTTAGAGGTGCACGCCAATGTGCATATAAAGTATATTGAAATAAGTTATCAATACTCTGCTTTTGATTTATTATTCATCCAAAATATACATTGAATATGCTCAGACGATGAGTTACAAGTCTCTGAATATGGGAGCTGTAACAATGCTGGACGACTGTATCAAAGTCTAGTTTTCATCCTTTGCAGGTACTGTGGGAAAATCTTTCCCAGGTCAGCTAATCTTACAAGGCACTTACGAACACACACAGGAGAACAACCCTACAGGTAAGCCACTCTTAGACCTACACTCTTTCTCACACACACACACAAACGCAGGATTGAAATGCTGAAGCTTTGTTGCTCCTGTGTGCAGGAGACTTGCCTCACAATATATTCCAGTAGTTTGACATTAGCATGTTGCTAAGCTAACGACACGATACTTTAATATGCATAAAAGTACATTTGCTAATTATTATGCTGCCTACCTTTTGGAGCAGCCCTTGTATTGGAAGCTAATTAGGTTTTGGCACAGAACTTATTTTTTCTACCACATACGCATACATTCAAGTAACTTTACGTAGATTTTGGTGTGAGGCCACATAGTCATCCAACACAAACAATAGCTGAAAATCCAACCATTCCACATCACTCCGTAATCCGAAGGTTTATTCCCAGTTGAGTCTTACCTGCTTTTTTGAAAACATGAGAAATAGATTTTGTTAGTGCTTGACGTTCCCAGACCGATATACAAGTAGATGCAAAAACACACATGGACAGTTTGTAAGTTATGTGATCGGCACATTAGATATGTTCTTGCGTATTACATTGTAATGCATTCTCATTCTGAAAATTTTAACTGAAAAACAATGAAAGACATGCGACATTAGAGGCAGCGCAATCAAAAAAGAAAGAAGATTGATTCTGTCTGCGCAGATGTTTTGGAGGTAGAGCAAGCTCTGGACAATGTTGGCTGGTAATAGCACCCTGGAGACATCCATGCTCTGTTTATAGAACGCCTTAATTATCATTGATTTGGCTTCTAACCAGCTGTGGAAAGTCCTCTATGAGGGTGATGAGGGCACTTTGGAAACGGGACGCTTTTAAAGTTTTAAGTGATATTTTGACCCAGGCATAACTAAGATGTAAGAGGAGAAAGACCTTTACTGCCAAATGCTTCTTAACAGTCCACTTTCTGGACAAATATAAGTGAAAGCAGTCATTTATGAGGGAAAATCTCTTAATTGTGGTGCTTCCAAAGGCAAACATCGCCTTTACTATTCCTCAGAGTTAGGGATTTGAACAAACCCTTGACCATAAGTAATAAAATTTGACATGCAACAGACGCGAATTTTACCTCGGCTTGTTAAGGTATGTTATTACTTTTCTAAGCAAACAGACATTGCAATTTTTGCTTAGCAGATGATATGACGTGCATGCAAGCAGCCACATAACAACTTCTCAGAATGCCCTAACCTGCAGTGCCATAATGTGACCAGCAATATTGACACTCTAGCATCACGGCAGCGACTTTTTGCACTTTTTTCTTCAGAAAGCGTACAAATGTAGTTCTTTATTTGATTGCATTCTACTGGAAAAACGTTTGGTAGTTCTGTAGCATGTATATCAGTTTCACACGAGTTTTTCTTAGCGTACAAACAGGGTCAGGCGGAATCAAACCCCTCTTTGAGTTCTACAAATCTACCATAGAGCCCTGTGAACACACTCGACGAGATAGAGAGCCTCCCGTGGGACGCGAGCGCTACATGCCTGGCTCCTTCACAACAATCCCCTGATTAGCTCATTTAGAAACAATTTACCCTAACAAATAGCAGACATCATCAGCATCTCCCCATCTTACTTTCAGCAAAAAAGGCCGAGTCAGGCCAATATCAGAGCGGGCCGGCTTCAGGCTTCATTGTAGTAGGTTATTTGCCTGCTGTAGATGCTATCAGCTACTCTGTGCAGCAAAATTGGCCCACTAGGTCTGACCATTGAAAGACCCCATTCGGATTGTAACGCTTCATGTACAGTCTTTGTAACAGAGAAAAAAAGAACTGAGATGATGAAGTAATTTAAAGTCCCTCTGGACCAAGTAATGAAAATAAACAAAATGGGGGGTAGAAAAGACTGACTTGAAAAAAAAGGGAACGTTGTCTTGGCGTTTTACCATTCTCTATGAACCGTGATGTGCCAAGTCTGGAAAATCGGGCCGTACAGAAGCGCGCACACACATTTGCTCGCAAAATAAACTGGAACATAAAAAGGGGCCTGCATCTTGATTCTGAGCACTTGATGACGAGCGATTTTCCCAAAGCAATTAGCCCTGAAAGTCAACTTTGCAGCGACCGCGGGAGTCTCAGCTACACCGGCCACCCAACAAAGGAGGCACTGTCCGGCGAACTCCTGACACTGCCTCGCTGCGATGTTTGTTTATCAGCACATTAAATTGATGTTCTCCTGCCTATTCTGGCTGATCTGACATTGCAAACAAGCGAGCTACAGAGAGCCGAACCGTGACTGTTGAGACACGCTAACACACAGAGGAAATCTCATATCGCATTCTGAAATAAAATGGGGAATATCAAAATAAGGAAAATGTACTTTACTTTATCATCCGTCAAGTTTACGAGACTACAAAGAACATTTGTCTGGCTAACATGAAGGAAAAACATGATAGCAGAACAATGACCCATAAAAGCACATAAGAAGATGAAGTAAAAAGAAAATAGATAACTTAGATATCTTACACTGGTCAACACACCTTTAAAACTGTTTGCATTACCTTGGTGGGGTCACTCTCATCAAACATTGTGGCAATACAGGATTTATTAGAGTTATTCTAAAATGTAGATCATACTCTGTTTTTAGAATGTTTAATGCATGCATACAAGCTCCAAAATGGTGTCAGTCTGCATGCTAATGCATCCTTTAGCTCATATAAAACTGATTTGACTTGTGTTTTTCTCCTCCATAGGTGTAAATACTGTGACCGTTCATTCAGCATCTCCTCCAACCTCCAACGGCATGTTCGTAACATTCACAACAAGGAAAAACCTTTCAAGTGCCACCTCTGCAATCGCTGCTTTGGTCAACAGACCAATCTGGACCGCCATTTAAAGAAACATGAACACGAGAATATTCCAGGTAAAATCACCTTCCTTTTATTTTCAATCATTTCTACAAATGTTCAGTTGGAACTTAAATCTATGATGTTGATCGATATTTATTTTTAGCTTTTTTAACATAACAGTTTAGGTAATTAATACGTTTTAAACATTATCTGAATTTATATTGCTATATTTAAGAAACATTTTATCATATTTATTAGGAAGATATATATGAATATGAGAATATAAGAAATATAAGAAAATAAATGCTAAAAATATCTGTTAAGAACACACGCAACTATAGCTTATAAGGTTTGTTTAGATATGTTTAGGTATCTTATTTTTATTTATTAATCTGTATATTTCTCTACTTATTTGTTGTAGTGAGTCAGCAGTCTGGGATCCTCTCGAATTTAGGAACAAATATTTCCTCACCGAACTCTGAGTCTGACAATCATGCACTTTTGGATGAGAAGGAGGACTCGTATTTCTCAGAGATTAGGAACTTCATCTCCAATAGTGAGCTGAACCAGGCCTGCAGCTCCTCGGAGAAAAGGTACGAGCTCGCACACACGCACAAACACACACGTGCACAGAATATATTTTGAAGCTATGGCAACAAACCGCATAACCTGTCGAGTCAGACACACTCGGTCCTGAAGTTACAGTCTGCTCTCTAGTGGAGGAGTGTGGTACTGCTGGACTTCAACCAGCTGCGTGTGTGTGTGTGTGTGTTTGTGTGCGTGTGGTGGCACCCATTACAGACCTCGCCTTCAGTCGGCAGAGGGACGGCACATCTCAATGAGTCATTTCACCTTGTTGAGTTCTGTTCTGCATTAAGAGCAGCCAGATACACATCAGGGAGCACATTCCACCGGCTTATGAAAACACCAAACAAAAGCTCATTACTGCCAATTTCATGAACCGTCAGCACGCCTGTCGGTGTGTGGCCAGGTTCATGTTGCTTCAGAGTTTGGTTTAGGTGCTGCGTACTCTGATTCACACAGACAAATGCGTACGAACAGATACATGGCCAAATACACGCATTCTTTGTTAAACGCGTAATGGTCCTCCACGATTTTGCCGGTTTCTCCACACTCGAGCAGAGACCTGATGCCTCTGCCTCATCACTTGGAAGCTCTGGCGTGGGCCGAAACCTCACACTGCCATCTGGGATCAATAGTCCTGTCCTGACTCGTACAAGCGGGCCTGGCATTTTAATATCTGTAATTCAAATAAGTGCTCTGTTTTGTCTCCCTGCAAATCGCCCTCACAGAAACACCCGTTTCAAACGGACAGGCAGCTGCAACATTCCCCTATGCGCTCATGCGTCATATTTCATGACGTTTGCCCGCTTCTCGCTCGCTTTCTGTCACTCTCGTGCAGCCAGTCTGCATTCATGGTGGAACGTTTTTTCAAGTAATTTCTTCTTCTGTCTTTTTTACTTTGTAGGAAATAATATAAAATGTCATATCTCATTTGCTTCTCCTATAAAGCAATGAGATTAAAAGCATAAAAACTGAGAATTCGGTAGAGTCTCCTGCTTTTCGGGTTGTTCTTCTGAGAAAAAAAACTCACATTTGGATCTTCCTGAGTTTTTAAGAGATCAATGTCTCAAACTTAAAAGAGATCTGAGCTATATTCATATCCACTTTCGTTTTATCACTGCATTCAAGCTGAATGACAACCAGTGTTGAGGAAAGTTACTTTTAAAAGTAATGCATTACAATATTGTGTTACTCTATAAAAAAGTTACTAATAGAAAGTAATGTTACTTTTGTGTTAGTTTTTGTGACCTGGTCTGAGCTTGCTTATTTATTTTTAGCAACAAAAAAAGCCGTAAGTTATATTTTTGACAACTGTAAAGGCCCTTCCACAACAAAAGTAAATGAATAAACCTTAGGCTGAAGAAAGAACCTCTGCACTTAATCCCAATTTCTCTCAACTTTAAACATTAGAGATGTCATTGAATACATGGGAAAATAAAGTAACTTGCATTACTTATTTAAAAAGTAATTCTTGTATATGTGACCCCGGACCACAAAACCAGTCATAAGGGTCCATTTTTCGAAATTGAGATTCATACATTATCTAAAAGCTGAATAAGCTTTCCACTGATGTATGGTTTGTTAGGATATGACAATATTTGGCTGAGATACAACTATTTGAAAATCTAGAATCTGAGGGTGCAAAAAAATCAAAATATTGAGAAAATCGCCTTTAAATTTGTACAAATGAAGTTCTTAGCAATGCATATTACAAAACAAAAATGAAGTTTTGATATATTTATGGTAGGAAATTCACAAAATATCTTCATGGAACATGATCCTTACTTAATAACCTAATGATTTTTGGCATAAAAGAAAAATCTATAATTTTGGCCCATACAAATGTTTTGTTGGCTATTACTACAAATATACCCGTGCTACTCAAGACTGGTTTTGTGGTCCAGGCTCATATTTCTCCTGTATGAAGCGTTTTCAGAGAAACATTAGTTGATACTCAAATGACACATAAATAAGCACATTCATCTGAGCTGTGCTGTCCAAAATAATTTAATAAATACAACAGTCGTTCCATTTTTCAACAACAATTGTCCTATTTGACGCTATTTGTATTTCTCCCAAGGCGTAGTTGATAAATGAGACAACTGAGAACACGTAAGCTATGCTATCCAAACTATTTTGAAAATAAATACAACATTTGTATCATTTGGGTCTGTATTTATTTCTCCCAAGAAACTGCTGGAGTAACATCTGACACGGTTGATACGTAAATAAGACATTAAGAAACCCATTATCTGGGTTATGCTGTCCAAATTAGGTTGAAATTTTACAGATAAGTACTGTGTTTACTGTTGTCTAATTTGAGTCTACTATTACTAAGGAATTTTGTGAGAAACTTCTGAGTGTTACTTAAATGAGACATGACACCTTCTGAGTCATCTTATCCAGATTAATTGTGTAGCTTAAGAAGCCATTCAGACAGAACGTGTTTTGGGAAGGAATAAACAAAAAAAGGTGAGGTCTAGAAACACGTTTTTTTAAAAGTTGGACTTTTTAGAAAGTGAGACGTGAATGCAACAGTCAAACACATTCGTCTAGCACGTTTACTTAAAAAAACAACAATGGAAAAGCAGAGCAGTGGAGTGAAAAATTCAGCGGAATTACAGTACGTATGAATGGCCTGACTGTATGTCAACTCCCAAGGAATGTTAGGAGAAACATCTGAGACGATACTTAAATGAAGAGCTTCATTTAATCTAACGAGCTATGAAAGAGAAATTCAGGTACTCTTCCTTTCTTTTCCTCCGTGAGTGGCAGTGGAAAAAGACGAGATCTGTTCTCCCGGACCCCACCGTACAGAGAGAGGCATGATGGGGGTTTCCCTGCAGCCGGGTTAATAGTGTTTCAAAGAGCGTGAGTCTGGTCTCCCTGACTGAGTTTGACTGTCAGTCTGTAGGGGGCTGCAGGTTTAGCCCTATCAGGGGACCCTCAGACTGAGACATTTATCTGTGCGCTGCATTGACGGAGCCCCCCTTCCTCGCAGCTAACGCAAACAGCGCTCTGACATGTTTAGACTGAGAGACAAAGCGCAGGTCTGTGGCAGGACCGCTGCTGTCTCCCACGTGGCATGGACTTTCTCTAAGGCCAGGGCAAATTTGATTATGGGATATTTAAGCATGATGGAAAATGGGAAACAAGCAGTTCTTCTTGTTCCCTTTTTTTTCGGGTTTGGTAAGTCTACACCTCACATAGCTTAACCACCCACCTTACGACCCCCTCCCTCCCGGCGCACTCGACGCTCGTCTGCCTTCATAGAAGTTCGTTTCAGAGCGCTGAAGTAAAAGCGACTTTGGAGGGGTGCGCGCAATGACATCATGAGCTGAAACGTTTGGAAAAAGCGAGGCAGTGGAACGACGGTGCTGATAGCTGCTTTGCAGAACAACCGTTTTCTCTGGAACTCGGTGGCAATGAGACAAACCATGATGATTGCTCCTGACCTGTCTAGCTCGCTCTGTCTCGCCTCTCCGAAATTAGCCAATTCATCATTGCCACGCTCGCAAGAAACGTCTGTCATTAATTGCAAAATCGGTTTGTTTGTCATTCGTGGATCTGTGTTTTCGAGCTCCGGCCAGGCAGGCGAATTACTGCCCAGTCCAAAATGATGGATGGCAACCCGGAGAGCAGCGCAGCACTGATATTTGGCAGTCAGGTTATGATGAGAGAATTACCGCAATGAACTCTCAGTGTGAAAACAGCTTATTATTTCATCCGGTATTTTTGGAGGTGTAGTTAGATGTCATAGTTGTCTCTATTGCCCAAGGACATAAAAAATTCTGTTCATGCAAAGTTTTTTGTGTGCAGTATGTGTGTTAGTTCCTGTTTAAGTTGAAAGGATTTTCAAGTTCGGTTCCCAAGTTTGTAGAAACTTGGATTGGAAAAAGCAAAATGATAACTTTGAACGTGAAAATAAACATTGAAATGCCGACAAAAAGACATAAGACAGGAACCTTCCTTCTGCTAAGAACTGAATATTTTTAAGGGGACATATCATTGAAAAGGTTAGAAATAAAACAGTATGTGTACTATGTATTCAAGATGAATGACAACCAGTGCTGAGGAAAGTTACTTTTAAAAGTAATGCATTACGATATTGCGTTACTCCATAAAAAAGTTATTAATTGCAGTATTTAGTTACATTTTATAGGAAGTAGTATTACTTTTGCGTTAGTTTTTGTCACCTGGTCTAAATAAGTTATATTATATTTTTATAAGTTATAGTTATATTTTTGGCAACTGTAAAGGCCCTTCCACACCAAAAGTAAATGAATAAGTCTTTTGAACCTCTGCCTTTGCACTTAATCCCATTTTCTGTCAACATGGGACACTGGAGATGTCAGTGAATAAATAGGAAAACAAAGTAACGTCTGTTTCTTATATGAAAAAGCTCTTTTGTTCTAAATTTAAAAGTAATGTGTTACTTAAAAAGTAATCTGATTACATAACTTGTGTTACTTGTAATTTGTTACCCCCAACACTGATGATATCACTTGTCTCATTTAACCTTATTTGTATCTCAATGGACTCTTAGGGTAAGAATAGCATATTATTTTATTCAGTATGTTTGGAGTTGTACTTAAATGTCATAGTTGTCTCTGTTGCCCAAGGACATAAAAACTCCTCGCCAACGGCCTTTAGAAATGTCCAACATTTTTGTTCGTGCAAAGTTTCTAGAGATTAAGCTTTTTGTGTATGTGTGTTAGTCCACCTGGTCTCATGACAAAAACGTGACTTTCAAGTTGAATTCCCAAACTTGGAACACTAGGAAAAAGCAAGTTGATACCTCTGAACATGAAAATAAACGCTGAAATGCCGACAAAAAGACATAAGACAGGAACCTTACTTCTGATAGGGATATTGTTTCACTCCAAAAATATGGCCGTTCTAAGAATTTCATATTTTTAAAGAGACATATCATTGAAAAGGTTAGAAATAAAACAGCATGATGTACTATGTATTCAAGCTGAATGACAAGCAGTGTTGAGGAAAGTTACTTTTAAAAGTAATGCATTACAATATTGCGTTACTCCATAAAAAAAGTTACTAATTGCAGTACTTAGTTACTTGTTATAGGAAGCAATGTTACTTTTACATTAGTTTTTGTGACCTGGTCTGAGCTTGCTTAATTATTTTTAATAACAAAAATGCCATAAGTTATAGTTCCACACCAAAAGTAATTAAATTGTAAGTAAATGGGAAAACAAAGTAGCTTGTGTTACTTATTTGAAAAGTAACTCTTTCTGTTCTAAATTAAAAAAAGTAATGCATTACTTAAAAGTAATCTGATTACATAACTCGCGTTACTTGTAATGTGTTACCACCAACACTGATGACATCACTTGTCTCATTTAACCTTATTTGTATCTCAATGGACTCTTAGGGTGAAAATAGCTTATTATTTTATCCGGTATTTTTGGAGAAATCGCACAGTAAAACAATTATTTCTATTCATTCATTTTCAAGAGCATTATGGTTCTGTTTTTCAGTAATGGAATTCAGATTTCTGATTTTCTGAAAACATATTTTGGATTTTTTTTTCATGACAAAAATGCTCATTAAAAAGAGTTTTGTGCTGTGCAATGGCATAAGACCTTTCCTTTTTACATATCAGCAGAAATTTAGTATTCAAAGTATTCAAATGGGTGATTTTACTCATTTTGTTTGCAAAGAGATTTGCCAGTAATAACAAAGGTTGTCTACATATACAGACAGGTTAAAGGTACAGTAGTAAAATCAACCTGTTGAATTCAAGGCATCAAAATGATGATGGTCATATGTAAAACTAAATGATGACTGTTTGCCTTTATAGGCCAGAGCTGACGGAGGAGGATCAGCCTCAGAGTCACACTCACGCTGCCTCAAAACTGGAGGAGGAAGATGAGGAGATAGAGGGAGATGATGAAGACGAGGAAGGCTCGTTGACAGAAAAGTCACAGGACGAGACGGCCTCTCCCGCCACTATGGTGCAGGGCACTTATGACGAGGACGAGGAGCCGACCCCTCTCCCTATGTCTTACGAACACACGCGCAGGTCAGAGAAACACGTCTGTCTGTTTAATTGAGAAAGGCTTAAACAGGACAACTCTCAGCTAAATGAACACTCAACCACTGTACAAGCAAAATACAACGATACAGCATTTTTAATTCATTTTACTGCAACATGCAAAAGCAAACAAAACAAAGCAATAAAGTCAAGCAATAAAACACTGAAATCAGAAACATTAAGAGAGTCAATTCTGATCTCATGTCGACTTTAAGAAAGCAGCATGTGTAGTGTGAGCTATGTTATTATCACAATAATTAAATTAGCAGTTTGGCAATTTAACTGTACATACACTAGTAGTCAAAAAATTGAGAAACGTTGCTGAAAGAAGTCTCTTATGCTTGGATGCATTTTTTAAATCAAAAATACAGTAAAACAGTAATATGATGACATAATTATGAATTATTATAATTTAAAAGAACTGTTTTTTACTGTCATATATATATGTTTAAATGAATTTACATTATTTAGAATTTTTACTATTTACTATTTGTAGAGCTGGTTTACAGCAAAATTGGATTTTGTTTGTTTGTTTGTATTTTTGACACAATACTTTTCTGATTTATACTGTAAAGCTGCTTTGAAACAATCCATATAAAGCGTTATATACATTAAAGTGACTAGAATTTACTTGAAATTAATTTATAATAATAATTTCATCCTGCGATGCATTAAACTGATCAAAAGTGAGAGTAAAGACATTTATACAAAAGATGTAACAAAAAATTTCTATTTCAAATAAATTCTGTGAAACTTTAAAGTCAACTGAGTCAAACAAAACAGCAGCGCATTTTTAGCACTGATAATGCTAATAAATATTTCTTAGGCAGCAAATTATGTAGAAGTAGAAATATGTGACCCTGGACCACAAAATCAGTCTTAAAAAAATAAACTGGAAATACAAATAAATAAGCTTTCCACTGATGTATGGTTTGTTAGTATAGGACAATATTTGGCCTAAATACAACTATTTGAAAATCTGGAATCTGAAGGTGAAAAAAATCAAAATACTAAGAAAATCACCTTTAAAGTTGTCAAAATTAAGTTCTTAGCAATGCATATTACTAATCAAAAATTAAGTTTTGATATATTTACAGTAGGAAATTTACAAAATATCTTCATAGAACATAATTCTCCAAAAAAATGGAGACTTATTGAGCATAAGATGCTTCTTTCATAAACAAATAAATAAACAAACAAATATTTCAAACTTTTGAATCTAATGTGCAAAAGATACACTTTTGGTTGAGTGTTCATTTAAGATCAGAAGTTGTAGAGAATGTGAATTTGCCATATATATAATAACACAAACATCATTATCAAGCAACAGAAGTACAATGGGCCTTCAACACTACAGCTCTGTTCCAAAACCCAGTGAGCTGCACAGGTGCACTTACATTGAAAAACACCTGATTCTGAAGACATAATGCTGACCAGAATGTTGAGTTTCTGTCTATGTTGAAAGTTCCAAATCCATTCAGAAGTTCCCTAAGCAGACATCAAGGCAGCTCGCCAGATTGTGGAACAGAGTGTCTGTGTAACACTGCTCGATCTGACCCATTGTAACTGTTAGATGTTGTTAATTAGACGTTCATTGTTTCCCGCTGTGATCCCTCATTGTCTGTCAGTCCTCAACTAACACAACTAATCAGCAACTAGTCATCTGTCAGCTTACATGTGTGTTTAATCATTGAAACTTTGGCTTGCCAAAACAAAGAAAACGATCAGTTTGAATGGCAATTTTGCACCCTTACAATTCCATAGAGTTATGGAATTTAAAGCGTCCAGTCCTGTCGCATTTCCATTTTCTGTTCTCTTCTGCACTGCAATGCCGCTGGCATCTGAATGTTTCAATGATCAGTATTTGGTGGGATATTTTATTCAAAAGCAAGTGAGGCTGCTTGCGTTTTTCCCAGCATCTCGGTCAATTCTGCATGGATAGAGAGACGGACAGAGAGCGTGAATGTCCATTTGTTTTGTGCTTTCATCCGCTAGTGTGATGACCACTTATACTCTTCATGTCCCGTCACCATCTCATCCACTGCATGCTCCTCAAATGCATCCAGTTCCAATATTTAGATTGCGGTTGTTGGGCTAACTGAGGGTCCCTCCCCTCTCCACACCCCTCCCTATCCCGGTACAGGTGTATTGAGGAGGATGCAGGCCTATTAGATCTGGAACCTCTGGCTGGTTTCCCCAAAGGCCTGGAATTCCATAAGGCTGGCGAGGAGCCCTATGACATTAAAGACATTTTTAGCACCTCGGTAGAGTCGGAGGCGCTGAAAGAAACACTTTTCAGGCAGGCTAAAACACAGGTATGTGACCGTACCTGCTCCAGAGAGCTGCTGCTATACGCCATGAGCCCATATCTGCTCTTCTCACGCAAACGGCAAGGGGGAAAAAAGAGTCAAAAAGCATTTTATTAGTATGGGCTTTGAAAACTTCAAGGGCTTCCCAACCAGGAATTTTGAGGTAGACAGTGACAGAAAAAAAAAAATGAAATTGCATATTTTGAGAACATTTTGAGAAGTATAGTATAAGTATACAAGTATATACTCCCTAATGGAAAATAAATATACTAAAATGTATTTAAAAAGTGCTAAGTATACTACAAATGCATTTACATATTAGCTACTTTTACAATTGCAGTTGTACTTTTAGTATACTAAACTGGTATATTTCAAGACTGCTAAATTAGAACAATGAATTTTGTACTAATGCACTTTAATTGTGCTGAAGCAGTGATGAAGGCCAAATAAAGATAAAGTGGAACTATTGCAAGTATACTTTAGATACATATTTTGCATTTAAAGACCGACATTATTTAAAACATCACACTATCCTCATCAATAGTGACATTACAACATATTTTAGACTTAGTATTAAGTAATGTGCATTGTGCACAAGTAGTACTCTAAATAAAGGTTAATTCATTTTTAATCAGTAAGTCTCAAGCGATATGCCAGTAAATATGTTAATAGACTTGAACTATACTTAGTATATAATAAATGCATTCAAAAACTAATACTTTTTCACTATAAAGAATAATAATAGATTTTGTTATTTTAGTGGATTTATATACACAAACACTAAACTATATATACACAAATTAACAATCTAATATTTGACTGAAAAGGTTGGGAATGCCTGCAATAATCGATGTGGAAAACTACATGCAGCTTTTGCATTGCCTAATCATTGTCATTTTTATTTTGTTTCAGAAATAATATTTTCAATGTTCAACATTGATAAAAATATTAACTGAATGGCATTAACATAACTAACACTATAATCTTTCTGTATCATTTCCTCATATTTATAACTTTAAACTGTCTTCCGGTCTCAACATTTCATGTGGACTTGTTACATGTCTTACATGTGTATATCTTATGTACAACTTGATGGTTGTCCTTTAATATTGTGTATCAACAGGAAAATGTTGCTTTTCAATTCCTTATTATGTTTTGAGAGTTCGTATCTAATTAAAAGTAACAATTTAAATCATTTCTACTTAATTTGACATTTTTTTTTAAATGCAGCATTCCAAATCCAACTGCTGTTTTTTTCTTTTTATTTATTATTTCTGCTAAGCAGCTCAAAATAACAGCATGCAGATTTGGAAGTAAATAACGACTAATAAATTGTCTATTTATGAGCGCAGTACATGCTAACTAATGAAATGCATAAACCCTATTTAACAGATGATGAATGTTTTGGCTTTGAGGCTGAATTTTCCTCCTTTTCTCCATCCAGGCTTATGCAATGATGCTCTCTCTGTCTGAGAACACCAATCTGCATTCATCCTCCCAGAACTCCTTGGATGCCTGGCTCAACATGGGAGGAGGGCCGTCGGAGGCGAGCTCCTTTCACCCCCTCAACAACATCTGAGAACATGTATAAGACAAAAGAGAGATGGAGGGAGAAAGGAGGAGAGGGCAAAAGACCAACATGAAGAGCTTGTGAAGACCAGCAATGCCACAGTAGATGAACCACCACTATGCGCTATGCGGAGTAGAACGTACTGTTGAGCGAAACAGACACAGACGGGAGAGTTTTAATAAACACAGCGTAAAAACACGACTGAAATCAGCGAATCCCAGCCATACAGCATCTTTCCTGTCTGCAACTAGCCACTATAGTGATGCTCTCTCCTCATCAGCTGATTCAAGAGGGAGCGATGCATTCGAATGACTCTGAAATCACCTCATTTGCAATGATATGCATTTCATAGAGACTGCTCTCAAGGGTTTGTAACATGTTCTCGGAGAAGCCCAAGAAGGACAGGGTGGACAGGGTAGTTGATGTTTCTTCAACTGGAGATTTGAACCGTTTCGACACAGCATTCCATTGTCACGTTGATTTTCTACAGCACTGTACCAAGGTTTCCTTTATATTAACTCACAGCCGAAGTCTTACAGTAGATCATTAAAGCAGACATCAACATTGATTTCCAATGGTAATAGAAGCACTTAAGTCTAGCCCACAACTAGCATGCTAACTTTCCCCCAAGAATGCAGTTTGTAAGCCACTGTCTCAAAAAGTAAATGCTGGAAGTCACTGGGAAACCTCTGAGATTTGCGTTCGGCGGCGCGACGTTGTCTCGTCCCCAGCCGGATCTTCACACGATAAATCACGCAGCACGGTTGTTCATGTGTATAGCATCACGCTCATTGTAATTATTGTTGTTATGGTAAGTATTTTAGCTGTATACAACCTTTAGTCCCAACTGAAAGTTTGTTTTTAAGAGTTAAATTATTTCTCCAAATCTTTTCTCTTTTTCTTGCGTTCAGCAATATTATAATTTTTTTTTTTCTATGTGATTTGTTCTTCGGTAAACAGTATTGTTTCTTTTTAAGCACATCTGTGCTTTAATGTTAATATAATTCTTTAGTGAAGGACCAAATTTGTACAATATTGTTGTATGATGTACAAACTAAGTTAACCGTTGGTAGCAGAGAGTGTTGTGTGCCAAATAACCCCCTTTTCTTTGACAATCATTTCTTTCCCGAGTGGTCGTCTCCACTGTTAGTAGTTTTTTTGTTTTGTTTTGTTTTATTTTTCTCTGTTGTTGCTACTTACATTGATGAGTGTTTGTCTTTTATTTATTTTGATTTTTTTTTTTGTTTTTTTTTTTTTGATTAATGACAAAATGAAGAAAAATGATTTACCCACTCATTTGAAGGAATGAAATTACTAAAATATCATGAAAATTCAGAATTGTTCAAGTTCTTCGTAGAGAAGCAAGTTGCCAAAATCTGAATTACAAAAGAACGTGTTTATATTATGAGCACATAATCATGAAGTCTGGTTTATGATGCATCTGTTCAACCATTTAGAAAAGTAGGCACTGCGTGATTTAAGAAAAATTAAAAAAGTAAAAAATAAAAATCTCTTTGACTCAAATATCAGGTAACTCAATAGAGGGGCATTATATGTTGAATTTTTTACACTCATAATCAAACATCGTCATAAGGAAAATGGGTCGACAGTATATCTCTGGGTTCAGATCGCATGTATTCATGTCCCATTTATTTTGGGAAGAGCCATATACATCATATCAAATTCTACATAATTGAAATACATAATATTATGCGTCCCAGAAAAGACACCATAAGTGAGAGGGCTACAAGGGATTGTGATCAAATGGTGAGCAGCGACATATAACGTTCACAAGAGAATTGAGGTTTTTGAGAGATGCCCAAATCCATGAATCCAGGAATAGTCCTCATCCAACTCCTGAACTGTGAAGCCAGCGAATGAATCGTAAACAGCTGAATGCATATCATGAATGTGTAGAATAGATTTAATATGTAGGTTATTGAGTCAAACTTGCTCAGAAAGTTACCTTCTCTTGATTGAATGTCTTTTTGGTCAGGAATTCACTCTCTGGAATCTGCACTTAAATCGAACGCACCCTTGTCTGCCTAGTTCATACTTTCCTTTACATCTGAGCTCTTATCTTAGTACTGATTTTAATGAAATTTTTTTAAAAGGCTGGTTTTAACAAGCACTTTAACTCTTGGGTCAAACAGGCATTTTTATCGGATGCTTTTAAATAAAACGGCAAGAATATTCAAGAGTGGTCAGTTGGTTTTGAACTCAAATAATTCTGTTTTCACTGCGAACACAAACCAGACAAGAGGGACTTGACTGGTCTTTCACAGGGAATCAATCTGCTTGAAAACGCTGTGTAAAAACTTGCAGCAGTGTCGTATTTCAACATGCTACCGGGTGGCACTCTGTGTAATCTTACCTGTTTCATACTGTATCTCCTCACTATATCATTTACTCAAACCCTTGAGTAAAAAGCCTGTTTGATGCATAGGATTGCTGGATGGAATTAAGAGTATGGAGAAGTCATGTCACATACTACTGTACTTAGCAAGCGCTGTAGGTGAAGAAATTGACCCACACTGTTAAAATCGTCTTGGAAAAAATGGTCAAAAAATGAACAATGCAGATGTCCTTGGCCCACTGTTACATTGGAAACAAACGTATCATTTCAAAAACCATAGATAACGTGGTTTCTCTAAAAAAAAGTGTATAGTATTTCAAAAAAAAAAAAAAAATGGCATTGATATGTCCTAAAATTCATTTTAAACATGGGTTTGAAAATAGATGGTGCTTGTTTCATTTGGATATGAGTTGTATATTGCTTCTGTTATGTTATTAAAAATATTGTGCATGACTTGTGTTTTAGAGGTCATAATGGTGTCCATTTGTGAAATGTGTATCTTAAATTAAAAAGAAAAAAAAATAATAAAAAAAAAAAATAATGAATTTGTAGATGCACTTATTGTACATGTGGTTAGGTTAGTAGGTTTGACTTTAAGTCCTGTTTACTGCCTTAAATACTATGGGCAGATGGTTATTGAACTGAACAATATGCTTGTGGGAGAGAAATAATGACAAAATTTAAGGATTGTAGAATAATACTGAAAATTCTGAAGTTCTTTTTGATGCTTGTGATTACTGAAGATGTACTTTAGAGCAATTTCATGGAAAAGACATGATTCTGATGTTAATTCTGTAGAATAGATATGTATACCAAATGTAATCTTTCCAATGCTATGAAGAATTTATACATGAAATTGATATGCAATAAAAACCTGTGTGCTTTTTATATGAATGCTGTTTTTTATTCATTGGGTTAGTGCACTGTAGATGGGTCAATGAGGATGCCAGATGGCTGAGAAAAGGCAAAATAGTAGTGTCTGAATTCACGGCATAGGCAAATAGTGTCCAGATGACCTCCTACTTCATGCAACCACAGTCAGGGGATTAATATCTGAATAAATCAGCAATTCTGAACAGTTGACAATAAAACAAAATGATGTTTAATCGGGTAATAATAATGCCAGGCTCTAAACCAATGCTTGGCCTTTTTCTATATAAACAACCTGAGCAAGTTATAATAGTTTCCACCATTTTACTGTATCTCAGGTGTTGTGTTCTTAGTTCAGGCTCTCGAAATCCACTTTCTGCAAAGTTTAGATCAGTTTGATCACGGATGGACAGTGAACCTGGAGGGATAGAGTTGAAAACCCCTTCCTTATTTGATAAGAAATCATATATTCATGGTATTGTTTAAAATCAGCATTGCCAAACGTTTGTACGTTATTTTAATACAGTTGTTTTCATCAAGTCAAAACAACAGTGGCATGTACGCTACTTATATGCTTCTAAGACATATTTCTTCAGATATCTGTTACTGAGAGAGTTATGTTGTAGTTAGTTACATTTATAGTCTACTAATAATAGACCTTTCTCACATTTCCGGGTTTCTTATAGCGGAAGTCGTCATAGTTGGGTAAAATCCGATAGCGGTGAATGGGAGAGTACCACAAATATATTTTTTGCATTCCCATTTGCTTAAATAACAAAAGAAAAACTACACGATAGTGTTTTCAGGGCTTTCATTCAAAGGAAAAAATTGAGAGAGACTGATATCGGCAGTCAGAAGAGAGAACGATGTCAAATTTACCCTCCTCTCGCATAGCGTTAACTAGTTTTTTGGTAACTTGATGAAAAGGTGGTATAATACAAAATATAATGTTATAAATGCACATACATGTTTTTAAAAATCAAAATATAAAAAAGTTTCAAGATTTAAGGATTTATGATGATGATGACCGTTAAAAACGCGTCATCACAGGCTTGTGAAAACGGTCCATCACCTGTAAGCTTGATCAGATCAGTGAGCCTCACGCCATCAGATTCATCCGCGCAGAGCATTG
>JAHKKF010535769.1:0-19040 GCA_019740295.1 Labeo calbasu | reverse complement strand
ACTGTGTACTATTAAGTACTGGCAGCCTCAAATTCATGTATCATGTTTAAAAGTATCATTTAATTAAAATCTTAAAAGTAGCCTATCATTTTTAAACACCTGTAATTGCAGCTAATAGAATTTTAAAGAAATAAAAGAGCCCTTTTTACATTTTTTAACAAGCTTAAGAAAAAGTGATTTGTAATAACATCAGATTAAAAGTTTTAAAGTGGATTTAAAATCATTGTTATAATATCATTGTTATAATATTTATTTTTAAAGAGATAGTTCACCCAGAAATGAATATGCTGTAATTATTTATTCACCCTCAAGTTGTTTCAAACCTGTATGAGTTTATTTCTTCTGCTGAACACAAAAGAACACGTTCTGAATATGAGTAAATGATGATAGAACTTTCATTTTTGGGTGAACTATCCCTTTAAGGTACACTTAATCTGATGTTCATACTAGAGCACGTGTTAAGAACTCGACCGTAATTTAAACTGTCGTTTGATATGAATTTGAAGTTAATATATTTTTAAATGAACTAAACTGCAATTTTATCATTATAAAGGTGTAATTACACATACATTGAAATATACATCACATATAAGCTTCAATAGAAGTGACATTAAAGAGTAAATGACAGATAAATGACATTAGAGGAAAATGTCGTCATTAGCTTTAACGCTGCTCCAAATTTATTTGTATCCAATCCATCAAGATGGTCCTTTCATTAAAAATCATGCATGGCAGTGTCGGTCAGTCGGTGTTTGTAGTAAACGAACTATAGGTACGGTTACAACTGTCAGACACTAGATGGCGCTTTACTTAATTTTATAACTTTACACTTCAGTTTGTCGTTTGGCTCGATTTTCACATGCCCTCTCCTCTGAGAACGTTTAAAACTATGCTTGTTTTGTGTCCAAAGATTATTGGCAAGTACAGTAATGCAAAAAACAAAAAAAAACTGACCTCTTGCCCAAGTATTGTCACACTCTCAAACTATGTTTACATTTTAAACTATTAATAAGAGATTTAGATATAGCTACTGATAATAACAGACGGCGTGTGACGCGTAGCGCTTGCATGATGTATTAAACATAAAATGACATTTAATTTAAGCCAAATATTTTACATTTGTGTTTATTTTTCACGTTTTGTGCTTATAGAGCCTTTTTAATTTTGAATAAATATTTTAAAATGTCTATTTTTAATTAGTTTTTCCTCTTTCGTATTTTTATAGTAGGCAATCCAAGCAAAAAGGTGAATAAATATTTTCCAGACTTTTTTAACCATTATTATTATTATTATTATTATTATTATTATTATTATTATATTTTGCGCGTGCAAACTGAAGACCTTAAGGGAGAAGTTATCTTCGTTGCCCTGTTTTAAAGGAACTCTGTTTTATATAAAAAAGAAAACAAATTGTACTTAAACGAAATTATTATTTGCTAACTCTTTAACTGTAATTCTTCTACTAACATTAACACACATATTGCATTATCCAGTGCTTAACAGATCCTTATGTAGTTATGAATGGCATCTTTGTTAAATATATGCTATATATTTAATATATCAGATTATACGCGTTTGCTAATACCTTAGTGGTAACGTTGGTAACGTTTCTGAATGATATTTCCGTGTTTTGCAGTTGCTTAAACAAATATTAATAAACAACGAGCACGAAAAAAGCGTGGACAAAGAAATAAACAAAATGTGCACGTCCGTAAGAAAAAAAAAACGAGTAGTTAATCAAATACCCTCTGTCTGTAAAAACCTTCACCATTTTACTTGAACCCTGCAATTAAAGCTACGTCACATATTACATCAAACTGCACATCAAAGAGGAGCAGAGACACACAAGATGAGCTTATTCTCAGGAAAAGAAGACAGTCAAATATGATATTATAGCGTTTGATTTGGATATTCGCATATCAGACTTAAGTTGAAGTATTTTGAAATACAAGGGTAATCTCATGTCATCACTGGAGTACATGAAAAAGGATTGTTTCGCGTCTGGGACTCTGTCATCGGCCTCTCTGAAAGGCACTTTAACTAAAATCAACAGCCGGAGACATAAAGCTCGAAAGAAGACCTCGCCACAAAAGAAAGAGGAGCCAGAAGCAGAATGTGACGTTTGCAGGTAACAAACAGTAACAGCAGACGATTTTTAACAAACAGTACTGAAGAATATATGCCATTTGTTGTAACTAGTCATTTAGCCAAACGATTAATATGTATTTAATGTTACAATTGGTTAACAATTTAACTTCGATATTTAATATCTGTTAAAACGGTGTGAGAGCGTGTTGTTTTAATTTTATTATTGTACACAAAATGAATACTCTGAGAGTTTAAAGCAACCAAGTGAATTATTTATGAAAGAACCAATTAACATGCGTTTTAACTTAAGTTTTTTAACAATTATGTTTGTTAACCCATATTACCAAACAGGACACTGAATTGTCTGCTTAATTTTATTTCAAGTTGTGGTTGAGTGCAAACCATTACATTAAAAGTTTTAGTTTAAAATGCATTTTAAATAATTAATATGTCATTCTTTAAATGAATAGTTTGAAATGTAGAATCTATTTCATAAATTATCAAATGAAATGTTGCTGTAGCTTTGCAATATATTTAATAAGTTGGTATTTTGATTATGTGAAGTCAAGTGGATGTATGAAGTCAGTTCTCCTCAAGTTCACATAGATCAGTCCTAGCATGTTTCACTAAGGTTTCACAAACATGAAGTGGAATACTAAAATACTCACCATCTGTGACTGTGTTTTGTTTACACTCCTTTCATAGGCCGTCTTTAATCAGTTGTGGCAGTCGCAGCCGTACTGTTCGCAGAATCCTGATCGCTTGTGTAATCTCTTTCCTGGCTCTTCTCTCTGCTGTGACTATGGACTTCAACTCATCTTTGGCTCAATGGCAAGCCACCGAAGCTTCGCTCAAAGAGCTTACGTCCTGTAGGACAAATGTCACGCTCAGACTCATTATGGAGCTCCAAACATTAAGAAACCTCAGTTCCCCAAGAGAGAAAACAGTTTATAATATCAAGCAAGAAACGTTTCTCAGCTCCTGGTCCTTGATAATGCTCACAGTTAACCGTTGTTGTACCAGTACTGATATGGACAGTTTGGGTCAGCCCTGCGGTGTTGAGTTACTGGAGTTTTGCGAGCATCTTCAATCTAATCTTTCAGAGTTTTTTAATGCTACATGGAGAGGTGAGTTAAGGGATGCTAATGATACCACAGTTTTTACTCTAGCAATTGAGAAGATATTAAACACTTGGGGCGTTAAAGATGTTGACATCGGTCTTCTCAAACACAACCCGGACTGGACAGATGTCCTTGCTCTGAAACTGCTCTTAAATGTCCAGGAGTTGAACTATCGGTTGATTACGGGTGAAAAGAAGGTAGATGAAATATGGCATGCAACAACACTCATGTCAGTCATTTCAGACATGTCTGAAAACCTCTATCATTGCTGGATGGAGAGCAATGATTTAGGGCTAAACCAGACTAATGTAAAACAATTAATCTTCTCTACTGCCACAACATCTGAGAGATCCACAGAGTTGATGTTAGGCTTGGAGAACACGCTGAGATGTTTTCATGCCAGAGCTGGATGGGCTCTGAAACTGAAATCCAGAGACATCTCGTCCAGCATCAGCCTGAAGATCTGCCTGCTTGCCATCGCCTGTCTCATTTATCCAATAGTGCTGCTCTCCTTCAAACAAATGACAGAATGGATCCAGGACTATGCTCAGAGCCTCAGAGAGAAGACAGAGGACCTGAAAAGAGAAAGACGTCTTGCAGAGGATCTCCTTCATCAGATGCTGCCCAAATCTGTGGCCAAGCAGCTTCGGCAAAACAAACACGTTGAGGCTGAGAGTTATGAGAAGGTACATGGTTATAAGTTTTCTATTTCTACATGTGTTTATCCTTCTCTTCGTCTAACACTACCTTTTAACAAATCCAACTCAAGTCTAAAAAGACAGGCATATTCATTAGTGATGTTGGCAAGATGGCAGTATCAGGGAAGCGCACATGCTGCCATTCTGTTTGTTCTTTTTGTTGTAGTAATTGCCTGTAATTATGGTATTCCATATTCATCAGGAGATAAAACAGCTCATGAGGGAGTGGGGTAAATGACACATGTCTGTAAGGGCAATCTGTGCACCTGAAGCCCGTCCCCTTAGATTTAGAGTACTTAAAGCAAATAGATATTTTGAAGAACTGGACATAACAGCATCACATGTAGGATGAGTATACATTTCTTAATGCAAACACAATTAACTGCACTGGAAAAAAAATGGTCATCTAAAAATGGTAATATCTAAAATAACTGTTTTTACTCAAGTAAAATCAATAGGCCAATTGATATGAATCGATTCATACCAAGAAAATTCATTTTTATGCATAATATACTATATTATAATATAATATATAATAGCTCTTAATTTCAGGTTTCCATGTTTTACAGTGTCTGCTGAGTATGTGTACGGCAAATAAACATAACTCACACTGGATACATAGCAGATTACATTTATTAGTGGTTTATTACTTGTTTATTACATATATTATTTGCTATTATTATTATTTCCTGCACTTACGGTTAGTGAGCTAAACAAAACCCTAGTGCTAAGCATTAAATTTGCACCTAAGTCATCCTGCGCCGTTCATGCTTCAAATATAAATGATGCTGCAAATGCTACAGTTTGTTATGAAGTTGGTAAAATTTGGTTGATCTGTTCTGATGCCCTAGCAATGCCTTTAAAAACTACATAGTAGCTTGCTAAGAAAATGTGGAAATCTAGAAAGCATATTGTGGATTTCTTGATTAGCTATGCCATGAATGTCGTGTAATGGTCTTGGTTGATTATTTTTCTAGGATGCAACTTACACACATATTCTCTTCCAGGTGACTATTTTCTTCTCAGACATTGTAGGTTTTACTGTGATATCAGCCTCCTGCACTCCACTACAAGTTGTTGAGATGCTAAATAACCTCTACATGTGCTTCGACACACGCATCGACTCCTATGACGTCTACAAGGTATTAACACATTCTGAAACTTAGTAGAAATTAACAGTTTTATTCATCATATTAAATTAATCAAACGTAAGATTAAAAAAAATACATCAAATATATATTTATTTCGAATAAATGCTCTCCTTTTGAATGTTGAATTCTTCAAAGAATACTGAAAAAATGATTGCTGTTTAAACAAAAATATTGTCTGGGAGTTTTCAGTTAGAAATGTTTCTTGAGCAGCAAATTAGCATATTAGACTGATTTCTGAAGGGTCATGATGTGATACTGAGGACTGGAGTAATGATGCTGAACAGCTTTGCATCACATCAATAAAATAAATATTAATATATATTAAAATACAAAATATTTTTAAATTGTAACATCTTACTATATTATTATTTTTATTGTATTTTGATTAAATAAATGCAGGTAAGCATAAAAGAATGGGTAATGAGAATTTTCACAACTCCAAATCCATGTATAAATAGATGTATCTAATCATATATTTAACAGAAGTGTAAATATGTTTTCTTTGTATTAATGTATTGTAATGAAGAATTCTGCAGCTGTTTTTATTTAAAAAAAATTTTATTGAACTTTTGTGAAACAGGTGGAGACTATAGGAGACGCATATATGGTGGTCAGCGGACTCCCGGAGAGAAATGGAGATAGACACGCAGATGAGATCGCTAAAATGTCTCTGGATCTGGTGGCTGCGGTCAGACAGGTGCCGATACCTCACATGCCTAACAAACGCCTTCAGCTCCGAGCCGGCATACACACAGGTGTGTGTGTGTATCCTGTCTTTACACAAAATATGGTGATTACAAGATTTATTAATAATAAAAGTGACACACAGTAAATGACCAAAACATACATTTATGAATTACTTAAACTGTATTTTCTCTTAAACATTCTGGATATTATTTGTCATCCAGAGTTATAATGCAACTTTCCTAAAATCTTACTGGTATTTTATCAATGGCAGTTTGCATTGATGTAATAAAGATTACAACAATAAAATTGCAAATATCAATAGGTTACGATTTGTAAATATATTTGTAGTAATTCACAGTGCTGTTACTCATGTCTCTCATACCAATTAAGGCCCTTGCGTAGCTGGCATTGTTGGTTACAAGATGCCCAGGTACTGTTTGTTTGGAGACACAGTCAACACAGCCTCTCGGATGGAATCCACTAGCCTGCGTATGTTTATCTGTCTAGTTAACACGTTCAGTCTTTCATCCTTGTGCTGATCATTTTTCTTCATCCAATGCAGAGGTCATGAATATTTTCACTCACTACATCACCATAGATACCTCATCATATTCCTCCATATATTATAAACTGAGCTCGCAGGAGCCTCCATTTCAGTCATGACATTAGCCTATGGCTAAGCTAACAACACAGTGTGTCTGAGTTTCACCTCAGCACCACTATAGCTTCTGCTTTTAGGCATTTTGCATAACAGGGAAGCATTAATGTTTCTGTGATCTGGTCTTCAGCACAGAAGGTTCACGCAAGCTCTGCTACATACCTGGCACTCATGAAGGACAATGCATATGAACTGCAGTTACGTGGTGAGATTGAAGTAAAGGTGAGAATGAGTTTTTTAGAAGTACTATGCTTAAAATCAGTTTTGGTTAAGCTTTTGAAACCACAAATGTGTTCCTGTTGGATTATCTGTATTTCTTTACATAATGAGTTGAAGATGAGTAAAACACTTCTCTTCATAATATTTCTGCAAAATGCAACTTAATGACATTAATGTTTATGATGTGGTTTTCAGGGAAAAGGAAAAATGAACACTTACTGGTTGATTGGTCACAAAAACTACAGTGTTCAGAATGACAGTTTGGTGTGTCACTGGAACCCCAATATCTCAAGAAAGAAAAAGGCCCCTGTGGGGAGCAACGTGTCCATAGAGAATGTAAGTGTAATTCCATTGCTTGTTCTTGGAAGGGTTAGTGAAATTAAAAAATAAAAAGAAAAAGAATTTGATACTTTTATTCAGCAAGGAAGCATCAACTGTAGGTAAAGACTTTTATTGTTACCATATATATATATGTATATATATATTCAGTGCCGTTATTTTAAACTTTCTATACATAAAAGCCGCTTTGAAGTCATCTCTGAATGCCATTTTGTCAGAATTTTTCAACTGATACCGAGAGTCATCAACTCGCATACGGCCTTATAGCACAACAGACTATGCAACGCTTGTTCCTGTTATCTCAGGGAGCCGAAGTTAACCGGAGTGTTCCCTATCAAAATAGTCTCTCCCACTGCATACATAACACTAGTTCATCCACGGAGCACCCATAAGGGCTCCTAAAAAGCATGTGCCAATTATGAGACCCAAGCCGCCACTACATAACAAGACCTTCTCCACTTATACAGGATTAGGTCAATTAGGCAGGCAAAATTTGTGCCTGAAGGGCAGGGATGTCCAAGTTATAAAACCAAAGCATACAAAGAGCTGCTCTGAATGCTAAAAGTGGCTAGAGCACCCTATATATTCTAAGAGCTCAAACCGGACATAGTAAATTAGGACCCTGCTCATCCTCTGGGTTAGGAAGAGCTAGAAGGGTGATGACATGTGCTCTGAATGGAGTGGAGAGCACTTTAGTCACATAGCCATGTCTTGTTTTAAGGACAACTCTGCAGTCCTTAGGCCCAAACTCAAGGCAAGAAGCAATGACTGATAGTGATTGTAAATCGCCCATTCACTTGACCAATGCTAAAGCCAGAAGGAGAGTGGTCTTAAGTGACAGAGGCCATAATTCAGATGACTGTACGGGTTCAAAGGGAGGGACTGTTGATAAGTTCCATGTCAGCACAGTATGAGGATGAGGTGTATTCAGTCTCTGAGCTCCCCTCAAGAACTTAACGACAAGGTCGTTTTTTTGAGACTGACTGCCGCATATACTTTGAGGGTGGAAGGAATGAGCCCCCAAACCTTGCTGAAAGGTTAGAATGGAAAACACTTAACAAGAGGATGGGTCCTCATTTCGGACTGCACACCAGTCAGAAAAAATTGGCCACTTCAGGGCGTAAAGGGGTCTCGTGTTAGTCACCATCGCTGGGAGCATTAAAGACCCGTCGAGGGGCCAAACATGAAGGCTTCGCAACTCATGCAGGGGATGCCAAATCATGCCTCTAGCTTGGGAGAGGAGGTCTTTTCTCAGTGGAATTGGCCAAGGAGCTGCGGACAGCAGCTGGATTGACTCAGTGAACCATGTCTAAATCCTCCAGAGTGAGGCCACCACGAGGACAGAGCATCCGATATCCCTGACCCATCTGATGACCTGAGGGAGCAAGGCAATCGGAGGGAAGGCATATAGGTGATGGGCCATTCGTGGGCCAAAGCATGTTGTTCCTTCGAGGAATACGTTGAACAATGAAAGTTGTCTTCTGAGGTAAAGTAGTCCACCTCTGCCCTCCCGAAGACAGACAAAGTCATGTGAACCACTTGGGGGTGTAGTCTTCATTTACCTGAAACTACACCTGGAGCCCCGAAACATTATATTTTCTCTCTGGTTCAGTCTGCCTGGCACATGAACCGCCCTCAGTGACTACAGGTTGCACTGTGCCCATAGGAGGAGGCATTTTGTCGTCATGTAAAGGGAGCATGACTAGACTCCTATAAATCAAAATGACACCTATGATTTATAAAGGCTACCACCATTATGTTGTCTGAACGGACGACGATGTAGTGCCCCTTTAAAGCTGACAGGAAGGTTTTCGGGCTGGAAAAACGGCTATCATTTCGAAGCAGTTGATATGCAGGTGTTGCTCTAGGCTGGACCAGGAATTGAATGCCAGTCTGTACTCACATAGTGCTCCCCAACCAAAGTTGGAGGCATCTGTCATGACCACCTTCCTTCTGGAGGTCAGTCCCAATGGAAAGCTGTTTGATAGGGTCTTCCAAGGGGCCACAGCTCTAATGCAGCAGTGGGTCACCTTGAGGCGAAGGTATCCCAGGGGCCAAGCATGGGCCGGTAAACAGGCAACTAAGATGTAGAGTGCTATCAAACAAATATAAGTGGTATTGCACATATTATTATTGCACAATTGGGAGAGCATTTAACTGTTTATGAGGTAGATTACTTGAGGTAATTTTTTGAAGGATTTTTTTTCTTGTGTCTGGCTGTCCTGGTTTTCTTTGCTCTGTAGAGTCGACCAATAGACAAAAGTTCAATCAGGAGATGGCTTGGATGTGAGGAATCTAGAGTGATTTTCTGAGCCCTTTTCCTTACTCTGGATGTATACAGTTCTTAAAGAGTGGGCAGGGGAGAACCGGTAATCCTTTCAGCAGTCCTCTGTAGTCTTCTGATGGGAGGAGTGCTGGGGACTGAAGTACACAATCATCTCCACAGTTTTGAGCGTGTTAAGCAACAAGTTGTTAAGACTCCACCAGACAGCCACCTGCTCAAACTCTTGTCTGTAAGCAGACTCATCACCGTCCTGAATGAGGCCGATGACTGTAGTGTCATCCGCAAACTTCAGAGGCTTGACAGAGGAGTCAGTAGTTGGTGCACAGGAATGTTTGACAGCTGCTGCCTACTGTATCTGTTAGAAAGCTGGTGATCCACTGACAGATAGAGCTAATCTGGTCTGGAGGAGTGTTGGGATGAAGGTGTTGAAGGTTGAACTGTAGTCCATGAACAGGATGCTCACACAAGTTCTGGATTTGTCAAGATGCTGCAGGATGAAGTGCAGTCCCATGTTCAATGCATCATCCACGGACCTGTTTGCTTGGTAAGCAAACTGCAGGGGTTCCAGTAAGGTTCCACTGATGTTCTTAGATAAGCCAACACCAGTCTCTCAAATGACTTCATGACCACAGATTATGTGGCAACAGGTCTATGGACATTCAGTCCTGTGATTTTGGATTTCTTTGGAATAGAGCATTTATAGAATTTATAGCAAGCAGGCACAGCTCCAGTGATATGTTGAAGATCTGTGGTCAGCTGGTCAGCACAGGTTTTTAGACAGGCTGGTGAAACACCATCTGGGCCTGGTGCTGTCCTTCTCCTTTGTTTCCCGAAGATCTGACACACATCATTTTCACTGATCCAAATGGTGGGGGAGTTGATGGAGGGTGCTGATGTTTGTGTAGAGAGATGGTCAGAATGGGTGTGGGGTGTGAGACCGGGAGTTTAAAATCTACAGTAAAACTCATCAACAAGTTGTTAATTCACCTCAGTGCTGGAGGATGGTGTCTTATAGTTTGTGATGTCTTTCAGGCCTTTCCACACTGAAGCAGGGTTGTTGGCTGAAAACTGGTTTTCCAGCTTTTTAGATTATTTCCTCTTAGTCACCCTGATCTCCTTGGTCAGTGTGTATTTTTAGTCTAAAATGTAGTCTAAATAAACCTAAAAATGGATTCCCAAAACTTACTTAAAAGCAGGTTTTTAAAGATAATTTCTTGAAAGAGTGGTACAAGAGGATGTGATGCTGATCCTTCAAGAGTCACTCTCTCAACTTATCTGTCTATAAAGCCTATAAAAAACAATCTTCATGTTTTACGCAACACTTCAGCATGTTATTCCTAATATTTCCTAATATTTATATTAGTTATAAAGTTATTAAGTGAGGGTCATTTTTTAGGGTTCTTTGTCTAACCTGAGTCTCTGAGAACCTGATACTTCTGGAGACTTTAGGTAGGTTGCAGTTTTTGAAAATGGTGGCACTAGAGACTAAATAGTTCCTGATAGTTTCACACCTAATTCTGCTCCTTAATTCTTAATTCTTTTGCAGTCAATATGTGTCTTTTTTTCTCCACCTGTTTTTTTTTTTTTTTTTTCTAACCATGCTGACTCAAAGAGCATTTTGCTGTCCCGTGGTCGTGTCTTAACTTTGCAATTTCTGTGCTGCATTAGTTCTATATACTTCTAATGGGCATTTACTAATTTTTTTACTTTTCAGTCTGAGTTAAATCTCTTTTTTGGCTCATTTATTTATAAAAGAAAACATGCCTAATAATTATGCACACCTGAATATAAGATATTTTTCACTTCCAGCCTTCATGGACAATTATATATCACATATAAATCATTAATTACAATATTAATAGTAGTTATTAAGATTGATTGATAATTGGTAAAATGTGCTTGGAAAAAATATGACTAAAAAAAATCAACTTGTCATCAACTTGTCTAATAATTATGCATGCACTGTATTTCTGTATATTATTGGTGCAGGTGTTTCATAGAGCAAGAAAATGCATTGATATTACACGAAGAATACATTAATACAATATCTACACCACATTTTTCAGTCCAGCATCACTGTCCAGAGTATAGGTGACAGTATCACGCCAGCCTCTCAACCTGAAGCCCTGCCCAAACTGGAGGGGTCAGAGGTCACACTGTGCGTTTCTGCACAGGTGGAGAACTGCGCAAGCAGCTTCGGGACGCTGGGCTCGATGGTGGGAGCGCTGCAGGGGGAGCAGGAGACGGAGGAACGTCCACCTGACCAACACAACGATAAAACTTCTCTGCTTCCTGGTGCAGTGTCACACAACTGATGTGCACTGTCCTGATACTAATGCGCACAAGATTGTTTTTAGTGTTTTTGTATGTAGGTGAATGAGTGTGCAGTGTGCTATGTGGGCATTTACTGTACATTTCAAATATATTTTATTTCATTTTATATTCCTCCTTATAGGGGTCATCGGATGTAAACGTCACTTTTACATGTTGTTTGAATATTAATGTGTATTGGCAGTGTATGTACAAATCTACCCTATAATAAAAATCCATGCAGTGGTTTTTAATTAATCTGTAAAAATAGTATCCCCTTTTTCAAATCGAGCCATTCTCAGATGCCTGTCGGTGTGCGATTGAGCGATTGAGGTGTTGTGTTGCTGGATGTAATAATGAACATAGTGGTCGTCATGTACTCCGAACATCTGAGCCGCTGAAGATGCAGTGGATTACATTTGTTTGTGAAGGGAATGCGCCTCCCGATCTACATAAATGCGTGTATGTTCGCGCAAATCATTCATGATCCAGGTTCACCTACAGCAGAAGTGAGTATGAAGGGTGTTTTAATGAATCTCTGCAATCACCTTTCCTAATAACATTTTAGTTAACCAGTTTCACGGCTAAACGCGCTAAATGTGGCTAAAGTAAACAATCTCTCAGAGCAGCTTATCACTCCACAGAGAGAAGAGAGGGGCGGGGCGAGCAGAGCTCATTTGCATTTAAAGGAACAATCCTTTAGAATGGGATGATTTTTGCAGAGCTCATTTTGGCAAGGTAATAAGGGTGTTGTTTTACAGTACCACTGAGAATTTCAGTATAATTAAGTATATTATAGACTTTTCATTAAGACCCGACCCTAAAGAATCATATTAACTTGTGGAAAATAGGCATCCGATGACCCCTTTAAAAAGACTTTGTATTTTTAATTTTTTTTTTTTTTTTTTTTTTTTTTCAGTGTTTTAATACATCTAAAGCAGTAAGGAAATTATATTGGTAATATGTATTTTAAAATATATGTATTGTACTGTTAAGATATTTTAGACATTTACTAATAGCCATATTTTTACTATTTGGTTTCAAACCACAAAACTCTTGCTCCTGAAGAACTTTTTTTTGAAACTGGAAGTTTTCCATGTAGAGGAAAAAAATCTGTATGGTTTCACTGTTACAAATTCCCATAATATTTCATCTTCTTCTATTTCTTGAAATAATGCTGCTTATTATGAAACCTAAAATATTTTTAAAAAACAGGATTAAAGATTTAGCTTTTTAAGTCTATATATATTTTTTTTGTTTGTTTGTTTGTTTTTTTTTTTTGTTTGTTTTTGTTTTTTTGTTTTTTTTTTTGCAAAGTGAGGATAGTTACCAAGTATGTTCAGAGTTACTTGTCTCAATCCATTGTTATCTCAGTGTTTCTGTTATACTGTTATTGGTGTAATCTTTCATTTTGAACTGTTCAGGTTTCCTTATTGTTTTCATTCTCTCTTCTATCTTTCTTTGCAAACGTGTTGTCTGTTGCCTTGACTGAGATTTTATTGTGTGGTGTTGAATCACATTTTTATATATATATGTCTAAATGTATGGTGTTTTGTTTGGATGTTTGTCTAGTTGTTTGTTTGTTTTTTTAAAGACAATCAATTCAAAATGAGTTACACTGTATCCACCTATTAGATAGTACAAAATAAAATTTTAATTAAAAAGTACAAATAAACAGGTGTCGGCTCATTTGTGCATTTGACCAAATTTGCATTTGACCAACTATTTGTAAATTACGGAAATATAGAAATAATGACATGTCTATACTAATTCATGTTGTTATGATATGTTAATAAACATTATTATAATAAACACCTTCTACAGTAGACAGCGGCCATTGAAAACCCTATATTGGTCTGTGCTCAATTCTGCAGTGTTTCACATTAAAGAAAAATTTCCTAATCAGAGCTTTAGTATCAGCTTTATAGAGGCTGCACCTGAAAATCACTGTAGGTGTAATGCAATAACCCAAAGCTGTGAGGTGATTTCCAATGTCTTACAGCTACAAGTCCTCATCCAGATCCTCAAAGAACACTGAGCAAATCATCTCCATTAGCAGAAGTGGCTGATAATGAGAGAGAAATCCAGCGCACATGAGCAATGATTAGGGATGGAGAAGCCCTTATTTAGAGGCTTTAAATGACAAAGGCCTGCGCCCAGAGCCATTGTGTTCCAGTTAAATGAAGGTTGGGGGTAATTACTTTGGCTGCAGCACAAGCCACTCAGGGTACAATATATAAAACACACACACACACACACACACACACAATTCAATGCCAAGACAGCAAGGAAAAGTTTCATACTGTATGAATTCATTCATTCATTCATTCTTTCATTGCTCAGAAACTACTTTTAAGTTAAGCATGAGTTCAATTTACTGCCCAACTCATTAAACTCTATCTCAACTGTACAATGAATGACTGTATGGCTATCAGCTTAATATCAAAAAAAGAAAAGAAGAAAATAATTTAACCTAGTTTTAGACTTCACAGTTTTTATCAGTCAAATGCCATGAGTTTTCCCAACATCAGACTCAGTTTCACGTTTCAGAGTCTGACCACTGGGAGGAGACATTATACCATATTTCCCACACACAAACACACCGTGAACAGTATGTTGAGTAAAGTACAGATGGTACAAATCTGATCTACTGCACTTGTCAAAATGCACGGAATATACTGCACATAAATACTATATGCCACAATGCAATGCAGTCTTGACCTTCCATATCCAGTAACATCGGCTGTGATTTGTAATATATTTTAGGAAAGAAGAAGAAAAAAATTCTAAATAATTCAGTGTATTATCTCTGTAATACACTGAATGTCTTCATTTATTTACTGATGTAACTGGCAATACAATAAGATCATATGGCAATGCTGCAGCACACTGCTCTTTACATAACATTATTATCACTGCAGATTACAGAATATACCGAGCAGTATGCAGTAGTATTCTGTTCTGAACATACACCAATACTTCTACTTAAAAAAATGTATAAATAAATAAAAATGCAAGTACAAATAATTTCAAATAACGTTTCTTAATCTGATCTGAAAGTTGAACAAAAAAGGTTCAAAAATGTAAAATTAATAAATAAATTAAATAATAAATAAATACATTAAAAATGTATATCATAAAAATGTAAAAAAATGAAAATACAAATACACTTTAAAAGCTTTAATTTTACCTTTTTACTTTTATCTACACTTTAAAAAAAAACAGCTGTAGTTTTGTTTTGTATTTTTTTATACAATAAAATTTACTGTACAATTCAAAGTTAAGTCAAAGTTAATAGTTGCATTAGTTGTCTAGTTGAATTATGGGTAACACTTTACAATAAGGTTCATTAGATAACTACATTACTTAATATGAACTAAGAAAACAATACTTCTACAGCGTTTATTATTCTTAGTTAATGTTAATTTCAGCATTTACTAATGCATTATTAAAATTACAGTTTGTGTTTGCTAATGCACTGTGAACTAACATGAACAAATAATGAATGACTGTATTTTTATTAACTAACATTAACAAAGATTAATAAATAATGCAATAAATGCGTTATTTGTTGTTTGTTCATGTTAGTTAATACATTACTAACTAAGAAATGACACCTTATTGTAAAGTTATAATTTGAAATACAAAAATAAAGTTGAAATTGTTAATTAAAAATATTAGGTTAAAGAGGAGAAACATGCTGTCATGACTTTTTCTGTCATTTTTACAGTGTACCTTTTCAAAATAAATTGCCATTATATTAACCTATATATATTATTTTTATTTTAACGCTATTTCCTATTTATTCCTTTCCTATTAAAAGAAAAAAAGAAAAAAGATAGTCCATATTATTAGACAGTAATGTGCATAGTTCCTGTGCATAAAGCATTAGCATAACAAACCCAAATTATTTCAGTCAACAGCTGACATGACAATGAAATATGACTCTGTAAGAATAAATCGATAAAATAAAGAAGTGGAAAACAAAGAAGAAGAGAAAGACCTGAGATGCTCAGAGATCAGCTCATGTTGTGCCTGATGTTTTCATCCTCAACCAGATCAGTCCAGTCAACACCAGACCCTGGAAAATAATGCAAATGTGCCAACAGGTGCGTTCCTCAAGCAATCATTCGGCCTCTATTTCTGTACTCTAGTGGCATAGTGTTACGTAATGACAATCTGGATCCTGCTGCATCTGGAAAGCAGTAAACATTTGTTGTTTTTATATGGGCAAACCTGCTGCTAGTTTATCTGGCTTTCTTTTCGAAATTGTAATGACAGAAAACATTGGTGATAAATTGAAGAATCCCACATGGAAACTTCAGCAAAGCCCTCGGTGAGATGAAGCAGCCTTGACGTTATTGCTCTTGACTCTTCACACAAAAGTGGAAGCCAGTTGCAGTGGTGTTTGTCAAGTATTTCAAGCACTATACAGAGAATGAGTTTCGACTGAATCAATACTGAGGGCACGGCCTTGAAATTGGGAGTGAAATGCATTTTAAAGAGAGAAATCTGTCTGTAACTTTACATAGCACAAAAACACAGAAATATGTTACAAAGATGTTAATAATAATTTTATTTTACTGCATGTTGCTTTGGTTTATGTTCAGAATGGACGCAGATACCGATGTTTCTTAAAATATACAAACTTCTACTATCTTAAAAGCAGACATTTTTACGTGATAAACATTTCAAACAATGGATGTTATGTTATGTTTTTAAGTATTAAATATAACGTATTAAGTATATTATATATGTAATAAGAAGTCTTTTGAAAAAAAATTCTTATTTTATATAATATACTTTAAAAGAATATAATTAAGTGTGAACTGAATGTAATGCTTTTGGACACTTATGTGCATGTCAATTGCTATTAAATAAAAATGCATTATAGTTTAAATTTACATTAAATGCAATCAGTTGAACTTAAAGGAGTAGTTAACTTCCATAACAGTTTACAGATAATGTACTCACCCCCTTGTCATCCAAGATGTTCATGTCTTACTTTCTTCAGTCGTAAAGAAATTTAGTTTTTTGAGGCAAGCATTTCAGGATGGACTGGACTGATATAGTACCCCAAGTTTGAAAAATGCAGTTTAAATGCGGCTTCAAACGATACCAAATGCGGTCGTAAACGATCCCAGCCGAGGAAGAAGGGTCTTATCTAGCGAAACGATCGGTTATTTACATTTAAAAAATACAATTTAAATACTTTTAAATCTCGTCTTGTCTTCGAAAATCATTTCAAAATCATCCTACATCGCTGCAGAAGTACCGACCCAGTCTGTGAACATGCAAAGATCAAACACCCTTAACAAAAAAGGTCAAACAGTGATACAGGATGATTTTGAAGTTGAGGGAGAACATGAGATGGGAGTTTTTCGACCCTAACTGTCTTGAGCCAGAATACACAGAGTTTGACATTAAAAAGTATATCAGTTGTATTATTTTTATGAAAATACCCGATCGTTTCACTAGATAAGACCCTTCTTCCTCGGCAGGGATCGTTTACAACCACATTTGTGATCGTTTGTAGCTGCATTTAAACTGCATTTTGGAAGTTCAAACTCGGGGCACCATATCAGTCCATTATATGGAGAGAAATCCTGAAATGTTTCCCTCAAAAAACACAATTTCTTTTACGACTGAAGAAAGAAAGACATGAACATCTTGCATGACAAGGAGGTGAGTACATTATCTGTAAGTTTTTGTTCTGGAAGTGGACTTCTCCTTTAAGAGGGTTTTCTACCCACTTAAGTAGGACTTACATACATCTTTATATGAAATTTCATAATTACCTCTATTGTTTTTGAAATATAATTGAAGCATATGTGGTAAATTAATCTATACTTTAACATCATTTCTGTTTTAATGTCATGAATTCAAATATATTTGTAATTACACATTTGTAATGATGAAGTTGCAATTTATTACATTTAAAAAAAATATATATATATAAACTATACAAATACACTGTAAAACCTGACAAGTTACGGTAACTCAAACCATTTGAGAAAACCAACTGCCTTTAACCATGTAAGTTTTAAAAATTAAAAGTTATGAGTACTCTGAACTTATTTCAATTGGGTTCACTAAAACAAGACATACATTGCAGTGAAGTAATTGAGTGATTTATTAAGTGATAATTGTGCATTAGTGATGAACACCTGCTGTTAACAAACAGAATCACTGAAGAACAGAGAAACACAAGAACACAAGAATTGACTTCAGCCACCACAGCCTTACATGAAAACAACTGAAATAAAAGACATCAGATTTCTCAAGATCTGATTGAACAACTCCACAAACAGCATTACCAGCTCCACTTATTAATAACCAGACTGCCTTTATTTCTGTCAGACGTCTACAGAAGAGGTTTAGATGGTGATGATTTAGTTTCTTTTAAAGTAACTATGTTAGAGATCAGTGTTTGTTTTAGTTGGGCTCTTGACCCTTGACTTTCGCATGTCAGTTTTTTCTCTGGTGTGTTCGTAAAACACATTTGTTATAATACAAAAACCCAGAGAAAATATGTTTAGATTGTTAAATATTGATGATGGTAGTCATCAGTTATTGAGCTGATCGCATTTAGAGTTTAACCTTTATCTTGTTTTATTGTTTAACTGATTATAGTACAACTGATTCCAAAAAGCCAGCAGCTCAGAAAATATAAAAGCCTTTACAAACAGTTTGTGCACAAAAATGTTTTCATCTACAGAATCAATCAGACTCACACAGACATCAAGAATCAGCATATGAATCTCAACAATAGTGACCAAAAAAATCATGATGCAATGCATGCTGGGTACTAGAATAGTACAAAACTCAACCATGGCTCCCAGCATGCATTGCTGCATGAATAAATAAAACAGATGAATTGTCTATTTCCTTTTATTCTCACTATTTGCTTCACTGTTTTTATAACTTTAGTTGCTTTTGTGATGTTCAGCGGTTTGTCTGAACTTCACCATTGTTGAGGATCACATCCTGATTATTGATGTCTGTGTGAATCAACTTTTTTGGCTTTTGTGCTACAACAAATTTGTGTTATAAACACACAGTTATAACAGCTTAAAAGAAAAACATTCTTAATGTTACGATCTCAAGGGACAAGAGCCCAACTACAGCAAACACTCATCACTATCATGGTTACTGAAACACCAAATCAACATCTAAACCTCTGTTACTTCACAATAAGATCTAGATGTCAGACAGAAATAAAGTAAGTCTGGTTGTTAATAGGTGGAGCTGGTAATGCTGTTTGTGAGTTTGTTTAATCGGATCTTGAGATTGAATGTGTTCTTTTGTTTCAGTAGATTTCATCTAAGGCTGTGACTAAAGTCAGTTGTAGTTCTTGTGTTTCTTTTTGATTCAGTGATTCTGTTTGTTAACAGCAGGAGTTCATCACCAATGCTCAATTAATTACTTACTGCAATGTATATCTTCTTTTAAGCCGGGCTCACACTACAGGATTTTTAGCCCGGT
>JAHKKF010535768.1:0-18242 GCA_019740295.1 Labeo calbasu | reverse complement strand
GATTATTACTGGCCACATAAAAGACAGTTTTCACATGTGGTTAAATACTGTTATGTTTAAATTAGTATGTAAAATATCTAATTCATGTGTGTATATATAATATAAAAGTAATTTTGCTTTGTGTCATGAAATATACAATCATTTTCAGCTAAAATAAATTACTGACTAAAACTACCATTTTATTATTATAATGATGATTATTATTACGATTATTATTAAAAGAAGATCTTAATTAAAAATAAATGTATAGAAATATTTACTCAAGAATGAATATTTACTCATAATGAATATATCAATATTAGAAAATTATTAATATTTTATATATATATATATATATATATAATTTGATCATTATTATTATTATTTTTATTTTTATTGTTATTATTATGATGATGATATTATTACTTGATGTTGATGAAAATATGATCAGAAAAAAAAGGCAAAATGTTAATTCAATTTTCTGGTGAAGAAAATTCTAGAAATAATTTCATTGGTCACATGAAGGACAATTTTCACATGTGGTTAAATGCTGATACGTGCTTAAATTAATATATAAAATATTTTTATATTTCTCATCAAATAAAACATTATTTTTGTCAATTAAAAGTAGATGACAGCTAAAATGACTTACTGATTAAAACTACCATTTTTAGTAATAATATATATATATTTATATATATATATATATACACACACACACACATTTAATTTTTTATTAAAATCTTTACACATATGTATTTTTGGTGTTAAATCTATCATCAAATAAAACATCTTTTTTTTGCCAGCAAAAATAACTTATTGACTAAAATACTTTTATACATATTTTATACATGTATTTTTGGTATAAAAACGTATTGTATATGTATTTTATATGTATTTTAAAGCACTTTCTCATTCACTAAAACATTTTTTTTTTTTTTTCAAATTGATGCCAACTAAAAAGGCTCATTAACTAATTTTACCACAACATGCCAAAATATTGTCTAAATTTTAAGACGCTTAAGCGCAACTATAATAAAAATAAAAAATGAAATAAAATAAATTACAACAAAAAAAGGCATGTTTATACACTGTAGTGAACAGTACAAATTACATTTCTGGTACTTAGCTCCCATTAAAAATGTTTGTTCAATCACCGCTGGCTTTGATGTGAGTCATTCTCACCTGTTTTTCTCTCCAAAAAAAAAAAAAAAAAAAAAAACCTAAATTGTTGCCTGTCAGTCTCCTCTCCTTGTTGCACGCAATTACCACTCAAAACAGTGTCCTGCACTGCACATTGTGACAATTACTGTGGAATACAGCTTAGATATAAGCCTCGTCGCTCTTGTTTGAGAATAAAAATAAAGCCCTCAGCCGTTTCTGCGCAAGGCATTTTAGAATCCGTTGCAAATTGCTTCAGATTCAAGCCCCTCAGCCTGGCGGTTCAGGTCAGATTGCAGAGCGAGGTCCCGGGGAGCGTTACCAGCTACACCGTGCCAACAGATGAATTAGTTTAGCCCTCGCGCCTCACAAACAAGATGTCACTGCTCTTTGTGTCTGCAGGCATGCCCAATCACAGGTAAATAAACCCAGTCACTCTCACCTGTACCACACAGGCAGCTTTTATTAAGAGACAGAGGGGCATGTCAGTTAAGACCAGCAGCTGCATGCGTAAACCGGCCGAACGCAAAAAAGATTGAAAGGCTGCTCGGGGGAAGAGAGAGAAGTGAGATGGAAAGAGACTGGCTGGAAGAGTATTTAGATGTTGTTGTGGACTAGCATTTAAAACTCAATCCACACACGTTCCGAACAAAGCAGGTGCTCGAATAAGGACGGTGTGATAATCATCATGCAACATCTTTCTTGTGAGATTAGCTTGTCGAGGCTGTGCTAAAGCGTTCAAATGCATCCCGAGCCTACACGTTTAAATTGCTTGACTGCGGTGCTTAAACGTCCTGATTATTGACTGAAAGCTCCTCGGATTTTGGAGACACGCAGAGCAATTCATGACTTTCCATTTTGATGTTTCATCCGTTTTCCATACATGAGAAAAGGGGGAAGCAATGTTCATTATCTTCCTACTTTATCGTGCAGATTGTGTTTTCGGATCCGTGCAGACATGATAATGCAATTTGTTAGGTCACCCCCTCCCTTCTGCTTTCACGTGCGCTCGGCGTCCCGTCCTAGAGCTCTTGTGCCATCTAGTGTTTCGCCTGTTAGGCGCAGGTCTTATTTTAGGGGATTTCTATATAAAAATGTGCCGGTTCCGAGGAATTTCCGAGGAACGCTCACCTTTGTCACGGCTGACAATTTGCATGCAGTCATAAATGGCAATCCTTCATACCACTGAGAATATCAAAGGCGTTTTCTGAGCTCTGAGCTTAAAGAGACACTACAGATGACAAGATTTTCCCTGCTTTTTCATGCAAATCAAGCGGGTAAAATGAAAGTTATCTAATGAGATGTTTTCCTTCACTCTCCTGTTTTAATTTGGCCTGCAATGCATCATGCCGGTTTCATAACTGTCAAAACCCAGAGCTGTAGAGAAAATATGTCAAAGCAAATTGGCACACTGTCGAGTGTGCAGCTCTCCCACTGTTTCTCTCTTCTTCCAGCCTACTCTATTTCTTCTTCCCCACTTCTTCTTGCTTTTTCATTCTTTCACTTTGTCTAATTAAAGCACCAGCTAAGCGTAATATTAGTAATGCCTTCTTAATCTACAGCTGGCATCGAATTTAATGAAACACTTTTAACACATTAGTATTTTCTGAGGAGCTCAAGCTTTCTGATTGGCATCCAAAATGTGTAATTTACAGGCCTTTTAATTCATTAACTTTGAGGAACTGTTTTTTTTTTTCTTTTTTGAAGAGCTTTGTGTTTTCTTGGCACAGCTACAGTGCTTTTCTTTAAAGAAATACAATGGAAGATACAATTTTGATGATTTAGAGCAGGGATAGGCAACGTCGGTCCTGGAGTGCCGATGTCCTGCGGAGTTTAGTTCCAACCCTGAAAAAAATCTCACATGCCTGTAGCGCTAGTAATTCTGAAGACCTTGATTAGCTTGTTCAGGTGCGTTTGATTAGAGTTGGAACTAAACTCTGCAGGTCATCGGCACTCCAAGACCGACGTTTCCTATCCCTGAATTAGAGTACTTAAGAAAGCGTTATATTTAGTGCTAACAATCAATAAAAACTTTTTTTAAATATATTTTTATTCTACAAAAATTTTACATCACAAACAACATTTTTTCTAGTGCTGGGCAACGATTAATCGTGATTAATCACATCCAAAATAAAAGTTTTTGTTTACAGTATATAATATACATGTGTTTACTGTGTATATTTATTATCTATATATAAAGACACACACATACTGTATATATATTTAAAATATTTACATGTAGTTACATGTATATATTTATATTCATATAATTTATTTTATATATAAATATATTTAATATATAAACTAAGGCTGTCAGTTTAACACGTTATTTTTTTAGATTAAAATATTTTAATGCAGTTAACACGCTGGCCCCGCCCCCAAACCTGTACATCATCTTATATTTCATACATTTGACCAATGACAAATTTGATGCAGGGAAACAACTCCATAAATACCATTACGCCCTAAAACTCAAGATATTGGTGCAGAAAAAAAATGCTTCTGTATGCATCTCATATATATATATATATATATATATATATATATCACACAATATCACACGGGCAGCAACAGCAATATAACAGGAGTGTATAGTAGGAGAATATAATTTGTCCCAATCTGTCATGAGCTTAAATGTGATTTTATACAACAGTTCAGTAAATAAGAAGCTGATACTGTGTTATAATTTTAGACATTATATTATGTGTTTTTGCTCAATTTTGCAGAGAACATAATACCTTTGAAGCCATATCAGAATTATTGCGCGTCTCCAACCAGCACAACGGTGTTTAGTTTCTGAATGAATCTGCATTTTGAACAAATCGTGTGAATCAATGATTCAAAGGCCCATTTATAAAGAGAGATGTTTACTTCATCTCTGAATGAATCAGCTGTTTGAACGAATCGAATCGAGTTAGTGTATGACCTCACTCTGACATTTACCACCACCTGCTGGAAGATTTAGTTTCTTGTAATTTCATTTAAAAAAAAAACCCTAATAATAATAATAATAATAAAAGCATTAAAAGAATAGTTCACCCCCCAAAAATTTAATTCTGTCATCATTTACTCACATTGTTTATTTTGCGATTAATTAGATGAATTAATCGACACATCATGTAATTAATTAAATTAAGAACTTTTATTGACTGATCGTGATTAATTGTTGCCCAGCACTATTTTTTATGACTGAAAGTGAGTATCCATGATACCAATGTTACTGAAATCTCGATGAAATTGTTTTTTTATCCAAATATTTAACAATTGACTATTCAACATTCCAGTATAATTGAGAGCTATCAATTTTAACATTTATTAGACTTTAAAAAAATAACAACTTCTAATTTAAGTGAACTTAAATCAATCTTCACATAAACCCATTATTTACCTGTGCCCTTCAGCAAGTAGGAAATGCACAGAAATTGAATAAAGTTAACAAACGCTAAATACTAAATTAAATATGAATCCTTAAAGCTACAAAAGTTTGTATACAAAATTTCCTCTTTTTTCTTTTGTTCTTTGATTAACAGACATCACAGCAGCTGGGTAGTTAGGTTATTTGGCTGCTATTACTTTAAGTACTGCCGCTGCAGAACGTGACGCGGATCTGACACGCATACTCGTAGTTTAATTCACGGTTGAATAAGAATTGATACAGGCTACAGCGCACCGCCACATTTGCGCATGCAGTTGGAGCGTGAATGCTACAAGCACAGTATAACGGCTGACAGGACAGGAAAATTCATTTTTACTGACGTATGGCCTGACAACATCTCATCTGACCGCAGTTCACTGTTGTTCTGCTGAAGCTTCCTCATCATCTGTACCATGATGACACTGAAGTGAAGTTCCGCTTTTAAATAAATGCAATTCTTGTCAAGAAAAAAGAGACGGAAGCTGCAGCCAACCCTAGCCTCACGCCTTTAATGCCGTTAAACTGGAAAAATTAGTCGGCTAACGCACTAGTTATATTTTATAAAGAGTGGGTAGGATGGTTTGAGAGGTGATTTGCTCCCATCGCCTCTCAAAGGTTGGCTGCATGACCTTTTGCATGTTTCCTGTAGACCCGAGCTCAATTAGATATTGAATAACAAAGAAATAACTGCTCTGATTCTCCCCAAATACTAAAAAGTCTTTAATTAAATAAGAATCTCACTGAGATGAAAGCAAAACTCAGTTTGATTGATATGTTTGCAGTTTGCAGCAGGGCTTTTGTTGCTTTATTATTAAGTGTACTACGGGGCATTGCGTTTTCATTTCCTCATGTGTCTTTAATGCAAAACGTCGGGCTAAACGTGGCCTATCTGATATTGCAAAAGGCTGAAGGAATAATGGGTTCTCACATTTTCTTCTCACACTGTTGGCTCATAAAATCTCTGTGTGGTTTGTTTATGTGTGTGTGGACGTCTTTAAAATCTCGAGAGTGTGTGTCTTTTATTAAAGTGTACTGCAGTGAAAGGGTATTCCCTAATTGGCTGTTGCGCGAGCTGATTGCTTTTGTGTGTGTGAAGGTCTGCAGAGTAAGCAACTGTGAGTTCATATACTTTTGGGATGGGCTTAAAATAGAAGCAAAGCTTTACTCAACACAGTTTCGTTTTAGGCTCAAATGATGATTTAGTGTCTGAAATTATTGACATGCAATTAAATTTATTAGTGCTGTAGAATCGATTAATCACAATTAAACTCATTATGTGTTTACATAATATATGTGTGTGTACTGTGTATATTTGTATGTAATATTTCCTAAATTTCTTAAATATATACATGTATGTGTGTGTTTATATATATATATATATAAATATACACTTTAAACAAACATATATTATGTAAACAAACTTTTATTTTGGATGTGATTTTTTGAATTGCGATTAATGACAGGACTAAATTTTTAATTAATCAGCATATTTTACATGTTTATTTTTATTCAAGAATTTAATTAACTTTTATAAATAACAGTTCAAAAACATTTATCATAATTGAAATAAAATCAAGTAAACAGCCGTCTTTTAAAGACTGAACGTTTCTATCATTTTCAAGTATGTGGAATTCTGTTTTTCAGGAAACTCTCCATCGGACGAGTCAGAGGAGCGGGACAAAGAGCCGCGCACGCTTACTTACCCAGCATACATTGCCAGCCTGCTGGACTCGGGTGCCAAGCGCATGGCGGCGGGGGTGCGCATGGACTGCAGCAGCCAGGGCCAGTGCCCTCTGTCCTGCCACCTCTGCCACATGAGCCCTGGGCCTGCACGTCCTGCAGAACCTGTGCTGCTCAACATCACCAAAGCCACGCCAATTTACGAACTGGTCAACAGCAACGAGACCTACCAGGTATCTGTGACTCATAATGTTATACTCTCACCCCGCAGCCCTTTCCAGGTTACCCACTAAAGCTAAGCTGCAATGTGCCTGGTTGGGATACTGCCTGGGGAAAACAAAGGTTGCGGGTGGACGATGTGTTAGTGAAGTCGACAGGTGGTCCTGCCCAAGACCTATTGCACCAGTATAGTGATAGGGACACAATACTGTGCTTCTCATTTAGAATAGTAAACAGAAAAAAAAACCTGTTCAACAATTAAACACATCTAGGACTTATTTACCAGAAATGTAAGCCTATAGCTCAATCAAAAACATATTTATTTATTTATTTATTTATTTATTTTCATTTGAAAATTAATGAATGAAATTAATTAATTATAATTACTTGAACATATATAGAAACAGTGGAGTCATATATATATATTAGTGCTACATTATTTTGGCCCTTTCTGCCAAAATATTTTAAAACATTCATAGAAATATATATATATATATATATATATATATATATTTGTTGTTGTTGTTTTGTTTTGTTTTGTTTTCATTTGAATGAAATTAATTAAATATAATTACTTACACATATATAAACAGTGGAGTCACATATATATCAGTGCTACATTATTTTGGCCCTCTCCCGATAAATAATATAAAGCATTTATTTATTTATTTTTTTTTAATTCAATATAATTACTTGTAATATATATATATATATATATATATATATATCAATGTACATTATTTTGTACCTTTCCGCCAAAATAAATTAAATCATACATAGAAATATATATTTATTTATTTGTTTGTTTGTTAGTTTGTTTGTTTAAGTTAGTTTAATATGAATGAAAATTAAATTAATTAAATATAATTATTTGAGCATATATATAGACAGTGGAGTCACATATATATTAGTGGTACATTAGTTTTGCATAAATAAATAATAAATGTTTTAATTATTTAAAAATAAGTTATGTTTTATTGTATTTTAATTATAATTATAATTATATATATATATATATATATATATATATACACTTATTTTTTATTTATTTAATTTTAATGAAAATTAATTTAATTCAATTCAATTAAATAAATATAATTACTTGAACATATACATAGACAGTGGCGTCACATATGTTTGTGCTACATTTTAGGCAAAATATATTAAAGCATACATAGAAATAAATAAATAAATAAATGCATGTTTATTCACAGTTTTTAATAACTTTAAAAATTATATTTCAAATGATATTTTAATTACAATCCTAATCTCTAAAACATTTGTGGTCTGTACAAATATGCATCATCCAGGTAGATGCTGCACTCTAGTGGTGGTAGAGGACATTTCTCCACTTATTCTGTAAAGCTCACCGAGTGTGAAATAGTGTTACAGTACATAATTGTGATTATTATAATTATTGTTTATAATTTGTATTATTATAACGTGTTCTGCATCTTTGTCTTTTCATGTAGGCTCTGCAGGAGGCCATGATGAGTGTACTGTGGTGTTCTGCTAAAGGTGATGTTATTGATGACTGGTGTCGATGCGACTCTAATGCCTTTGGCACAGATGGACTCCCGACCTGTGCTCCTCTGCCTCAACCTATGTGAGTTCAGGGAATTTACAGTTTCTGAAGTGAGGTTTCACAGTAGAAGTTCCAATCTTTATTAATGTTGATTTTATACTCCTGTCAGGCTCAAGCTGTCCCATTCATACGAGCCCAGCAGTTCATTGGTCATCATAGAATGGAATCATGCAGAGCCACCAATCGGAGTGAGAATTGTTGATTACCTCATCAGTCAAGAGAAGGTGACAGAGCGGACTGATCACTCCAAAGTTGAGACAGGTAGGTAAATTATGATTTGAGATCAACATCCACATATCCGTCTTCCACGATAAAAGCTAAAAGCCCCTAAAAGAGAAACAATGCTTAATTCTCTTTTATTTGGGAAGCAGCTGTGTAATAAGTGGGATAAAGTACATTCAGCTAGTCATTATCGCAAATTAAACCCCTTTAGGGTGATACAAGATCCCTCTGCCTCACGCTGGGGTCCTGATCATCCTGCCAGGGTTTATTTGGTGATAATGGCAACTGACTGCACATGAAAATATGAAATCTAAATTAATTCGAATTGAATTTCCCAGCACTAAGATTGAACCACAAAGTGAAATAATGTGGCTGTATTTTATGTTGAAGTGCAATAAAAAATGCATTAATATTTTATAAAGAAATTCAGTTCCTCTAATGCAGAGGGTTTGATTGCGCAATGAAATCCCCAACATAGTTGCCTTAAAATTTACTTCTCCCTGCAAATTAAAATAGCTACCACAATTTATTAAGAAGAACCCTACAGTTAAGGGTTGTAAATCTGAGAGACGGCTGTTAAAATAAAGATTAAAGACCATTCCAGAGATAAAGTAAAACAAATGCGTAAATTTAAGGAATTATCCAGGTGTTTAAACGTTCCATTGACACCATTGGTTCTATTATCGGAGAATGGAAGACACATCAGAAAGCAAAGCAAAACTCCTTAGACAGGGTGATCATTCAGGACAAAACCAGAAGAGAAGTCAACGATCACTTTGATTTAGCATCATAGTTCGGTAGCAGATGCAGATAAAGGTGAACTAGTCAACCGGATCATGTGGGAGGGAAGCACACAAGAAGTTATTACTAAAAAGAACATGCGAAGGCACATCTAGTGTTTGCCAAAAAGCGTGATAACAGCTCATTTGTGTCATGTGATCAGTCTGATGAGACCAAGATGGAGTATATTACTTAGATCATTCATTTATGTGCATAGTACATTCGTTCTTGCCTGTGATAAGTGTGACAATATTTTCTGCTTTATTATTTTAAAAGTTCTGGATAAAGTATCCCATTTGGCCTTTAAATAATTAATAATCTGATTTAACCTACAAAAAGGGGTCTCCATGTTGTGCTTTCACCCTATTTTAGATTCTTGACAGTGATTTATTTGTGTAATTTTGAAAGAATGAAACAGTTCGAGGTGAATATTAAGTCAATATGTGTCTCACATCTCTATCCTGGGCATAATGGACATCACATGGGATTTCTCCATGAACATCAAAAACTCTCACCCCAATCAGGGTGAATGTATGTTCATTCTAAGCCTCATTTATCAGACGGTGTGATCCTGGATGAAGTCCATGATATTGTTCTGCCAAGGTTTGCTGAGTAAAATGAATATGTCCTAACCTGAAAGGCTCTGGCATGCCAAATAGGAGCACACCTCAGACACACTTACTCTTTCTGCCCAGGGCCTCCAACTCTAAATTCGTGCTTTTCACCTCTCGAGTCCCCCTGGTCTTCGTACTTAGGTACTTACTGTGCTCTATACCAGCACCAGATATTTTTATTCCACTTTAGGCAAGAGTTGAAATCGATTTTTCACACAGATGATCAATGGTTCTTCAGAAGGCCTTGACTTGCTGGACTTGCTGTGCTCCATATAGACATAAGACACACATCTGGCTCGTTGAAAATGCTCTGTTTTGTATGTGTCAGACATATACGATGATTGATTGATCTCCTCACAGCTTAAACTGTGAAGTGTTGTAAATGCAATGAGAAAGACCACCTTGAAGATGGGGAAGGGCAGAGCCGTGGCAAGAGTTGATTCTGGTAATGATTAGGATTTAAGCCTTTCAGGATGAAGCAAAATGATCATATGTTAAATAACCTTGATGAACACCAGTAACTTTATATGTAGGGCACTTTGCTTTTGCTACCAATTTCCTTCCCTGAAAAGAATAGTGAACCTCTGCCAATGCAGAGGGACTAACTACTGCCAATACAAGACTAAAAGTGTAAAAAAAAATATCTGGTGCAATAATATAGGCATTTGGGTTTGGGTGTGTTTTGTGGGAACCATGAGGATCTATGTTTGAATTAGGCCGTGACAGGTTCTAATTCTATTCGACCACAACTTCCTTCTGAGAACATAGCAGTCTTTTTTCCTCCTCTGATTTGGACTTTGTAACTTGCGATTGCAGTTTTTTATCTCAGAAAGGTTCATATCTCATTTCTTACAAAAAAGTCAGAATTGCGAGATACAGACTCAGTTTTTGCGAGAAAAAAGCCTGAATTGTGGTTTTCTCGCAATTCTGGCTTTATTTTTCACAGTTGTGAGTTTGTATCTGACAATTCTGAGGGAAACAAAAGTCAAAACTGACTGAAATCTTGAGGGAAAAAGAAGTCAGAATTACGAGATGTAAACTCACAATTTTGTGAAAAAGTCAGTTTACATCTCAGTCACAATTGCGAGTTTATGTCATGCAATCCTGAGAAAAAAGTCAGAATTCCGAGATATAAACTTGCATTTGCAATAAAAAAAAGTCCGAATTGTGAGATAAAAAGTCACAATTACCTTTTAAATTTATTATTCAGTGACAGATATGGGCTTTCATATAATTCAGCAAGGACTGAATTGATCAAAATTTTAAAGGTTACATTTACAGTGTTACAAAAGAATTCAATTTAAATGTTTTTTTTTTTTTTCTTCTCACAGAATACTGAAAAATGTATCCAACGTTTTCAACATAATTTTAAGGCAAGCAGCAACTGTTTTCAGCATTGATAGTAATAGTATTAAATGATTATTAAAATATTATTATTAACGATAATAAATACGTTTCTTGAGCATGTTAGAATGATTTCTGAATATCGTGTGGCACTGAAAACTGGAGTAATGGCTGCTAAAAATTCACAGGAATAAATTACATTCTAAAATATTTTAAAATAGAAAACAGAATAGAAAAATAGTGGGTGTTATTTTAAACTTAATTAATATTTCACAGAATTTTTTTTACATTTTAAAAACGAACTACTGTCTGAAACTTTAAGAGAGAGAATTGAATGTTTTGCTGACTGTTCTTTGACAATGCAGTTTCAACTTTTGGGTGATGCTTCTGTTTGGTCTTTAGGTGGTTTTTTGTGGCAGGCTACTCTAGAACTGTCGCCAAGTAAAATGAAACTCTTGAAATATAATGATAATTTACCCCTATTATAATGGTTGCTACGCCCTTGTTTATATGTTAATGATTTCAGGCTTACACCTGTATCATTAGCTCTATAAAAGAGACTGATGCAGAACATATGTCCTCCCACTTTAGCGCTACTTTTACCAAATATAGTGCGGAGTCCCAAAACCGTGTTTGCACCATGACAACCTTTGGCTTCCCTGTTATAAGTTCCTCTATCTTCATCCATTCCCCCTCTTTCACTTCAAAGGCATGCCCATTGCCTGTCCTCCTCCACCTCTGTTGCTGCCCGGTCCAAGTTAGACTTCAGACACGTCATGGCTGTTAAAACAGAAAAGAACATCATGTTATATCAAGTCCAAATGTGGAATTGTGAAAATGAGATTGATGAGGAGATGATCGTAGAGGTCTTACTGCAAGCCAGATACATATGGGTGTTTCTGTATTTTCCTCTTTATACACAGAGGTAACGTCTTGTTCTTTACAAGCCTCCGATTAAGAAGTGGCCAGAACCAGCAACTCTTCAGCCTTTCCTGGAAGGTTCTGAATGTACTCCACAAGCAAACTGATTTTAAAACCTTATCCGATTTTTAAGCTCTCATAGGAAACATGTGAGGGATTTTCTCATCTCGTACAAGGCTGTCCTTCATTTGCTGCAGAAACCAGAGGCTGTAACTTGTGATCCTCTGTTTATGTTTTTTTCAAGGATTTGTTTGACATGTCTGTGCTAATAGCTGGGCAAAGCGCGGACGTTTTTGTTAACAAATGCCGATTTTGTTGTCTGACTTAGAGGGATAGTTCACCTAAAAATGAAAAATCTGTCATCATTTACTCACCTGCATGTCATTCCAAACCTGTATGACTTCCTTTCTTCAGTGAAACTTAAAAGAAGATATTTTGAGAATTGTCCCAGTGTTTATTTTCTTGTTAGGGGCCAAGCACCAAATTCAAGTTGACTAGTCAAACCGTTCTCGAGTAACACACAAATTTGACAAAGAGTAAGCAAAAATGGATGTGATGGATGTGTATCTCTGTAACACTTCAGTGTATTGAGACCAAACTTGGTGTGTGTTTTAATAATCATGATCTGGGCTGCAGTTTTGGCACAGTGCCACCTGGTGGTCAGAAGATATGAAAAATTGCTGTATTTGCTTAGAACTTCTGAATGGTTTGGCCAAAAATCACACGATTGGCCTCTTTAGATTCGGTGCAGCATGCCAAGTCAAACCATAATTTACCCATGTCAGCCATTTTGGGCATCGGCTATTTTGAATTTTGTTGTAAAATGCTATATTTTATGAACGTTTTAGCGTATCTTTAGGAAACTCAGTATGTGTCTTCGGCACCATGCCCTGATGTTACTCTAAACGTTTTGCCACCTTGTGGTCAAAACTAATAATGAAGTTTCCAAAAATGTTAAGAGGTTTTGTGTTTATCAGCCTGTTGTAATGAAAGTGGTGTCAATATATTCCTTGGGTCTTGATGAGAAACATAGATACAAATTTTGCCAGTCAGACTAACTTCCTGTCCGCCATTTTGATTTATGTTAAAAACCTACTTTTTCTAACTCCTCCTCGACCGTTGACCCACTTTTCACCAAATTTGACCCATATCACCTTCAGACCATCCTGGGGTGAAGTTCTGGATTTTGTGTCAATATACAAAATGGTTATTGTGTAACGGATCGACGAATTTGCTGAAATCATGCCAAACTGTGTCTGAGGATGCGTTTCTGCAAAGCTGTGACATACTAACACCAAACTTTCTGGGTGCCATTGTCACCTCACTGACCAAGCCACATAAATTTAGCAACAGCGCCACCTATTGGTCAAAAGTGATAAACCGTCCATTAACTATAAATAATGAAAATCAAAATAATAACAGCCTACTTTTTCAAACTCCTCCTGGTCCGTTTGTCTGATTTTTACCAAATTCAAGTCAGATCATCTTCAGACTGTGCTGACAAAAAGTTATGGATTTCATGTTGATAGACTAAACCGTTTTCGTACAGAGCCACAGCAAATTTGAGACATGATGCCAAACTGCATATGAGGCTGTATCTCTGCAAAGCTTTGACATATTGACACCAAACTTTATTTGTGTCATTGTCACCTCACACTGACCACACCACATCAATCTGGTAACAGTGACACCCACTGGTCAACAGTAATAAATCTTTCAATCATATTAAGAGTGACTGTATTTGATTATTCAGTCAATTTGCTTAAAATCATAAATACATCTTTAATTGCTTATTAATGCAGTTGGTCTGATGCTGCCAGCCATGCTGGCATGACTTGTCTTGCCTTCTTTGTGTTTGGCCCCTTCTAGCTTGCAGCTATATTTAGTTTGTTTTTATTGATTTATTTCATTTTGTCCGTACATTGGAAGTCAAAGATAAGCAAAAAGTTGTGTTACCAACATTTTTCAAAATTGCGTTTCAAATTTGCGTTTCACAGAAGGAAGACATACAGGTTTGGAATTATATGAATGTGAGTAAATGATGACAAAATTTACAACAGAAACAGAACAGAAAGCAAAATGTTGTTTTAAAATTATATGTTGAATTCTATCGAATTTTGAAGCATCTTCAGGCAGATCTTTTCTAAATGTCTGTAAGAATATCTTATTATTCACTGATAATCTTTCGTTGCAGTATGATTTGTGAACTGGATCAGTAAGCTCTCCAAAAAAGAATTGGTTAAAAAGAATGATTTGTTCACGAATCTGATTGACCTGATTCTCAGGCTCAACTCGCTGATTTGGTTCTTGACTGTAGAGTAAACTATCAGTGAACAAAAGCTGTGTCATCTGTTTCTCATATGACTACAGAAGGCTTGTAATACAGTCGTTATGGTTTTCTTAAGATACTTTTCGTAAATCTCCAGCTGTTTAGTTTTCAGTAGAGAGTGAAAACTAAACTCATAAGTGTCTAAAAATGCTCCTACGTCAGTGTTCTGTAAATCATTGTAACTGTGAACATGCACGGAATTCACTTGGAAAGGGAAAAATCAGATTTTTGCACATAAATGGCATGAACCACATTTACCATATGATTTTCTTCACCACATATACAATGAAATTATTGCCTCTTACTGAAAATGATGTCCGGCGCTTTATTTTGTGTATGGCTGCCTAGAAACAAGATGTGGTTCATCTTACCTTGTGGCTCATTTTACTGTTGTCTTGGGGTGAGCAAACAATAACAGAATTTCCATTGCGAGTGAACTATTCCTGTAAAAACAGACTTGATTTGGATTTTGAAGTGTTTACTGGACATGTTAGGAGTTAGGAGAAGCCACTGATAATATAGCAATAGCACACACTGTGAGTGTTTGCATGCTAATAGAGTACTTAATTGGAATCAGGCACACAACGTGACATCATAACATTTGCTTTTCGCTCTCATTGTGTGGGAACCGAGTAAATGGGAAGTCTGCCTTCAGTCATCTCACCCCGTCCAGACATGCTGTGAAAACAAACAGCTTTCCTCGCCAGACTGATGTCAGGACTTTGATCGCACAGTAACAGCCGGGTTTACTCAAGGGTCACAGGGACATAACATCCTACTCATAAACAGACACGCTCTCTCCCACGGGTGGCATAAAGAACCGGGTGCCACACTTCCTCTAGTAAAGCAGAGGGACCTCACTTCCAAGCAGCAGGCAAAGCAAGGGCTTCTGAAAAAAATTAATAAAGGCGATTTTTTTCCCGAATAGGTGGAAGACACAGTTTCACTCCTGAGGAATTTTCCGTAGCACGACTCCTGGAGGATGATCTCACTCCGTGTCTGCGAGCGGGGTCAGGTTCTGGAGCCGGAGCAGGTGCACTGCGGAAGCTGGCACTGATTGCACTGATTCACTCAGACTCCCACAAATCTGTGTGTCTGTGCGTGCACATACATTTAACTCTGCCAGGCATTTAGCTCTGTGCTGTTCATTCGGGTGGGTGCTCGTACATTTGCGCATGTACTGTATGTGTGTGTTTGAGAATGTTTATTCCATTACTCCAGTCTTCAGTATCACATGATTCTTCAGAAGTTATTCTAATATGCCAATTTGGTGCTCTTTTTTGATGAGTAGAAATTTCAAAAGAACAGCATTTATTTGAAATAGAAATTCTTTGTAACATTACAAATATATTTATTGTCACTTTTGATCAATTCAATGCATCCTTTTCTCTATTTTCCAGAAATCTTACACACCCCAAACTTTCCATTTATTTCCAAGTTTTAATTAGATTTTGAATCCCAGATTTCCAGTGTGACCCCACTGTATGTGTGATCATTTCCACCTGTGCAAATTGCTAGACATAATATCCTGTGAACACTAAGAGGATCACATTATAGTGCATTAATACTTTCAGTTCCAAATCATAACATCCCAAATCATAAAAACATGTCTCCACCTGTTATCGGAACTCAAGGGCCTCAAAGTTTCTATCCAGGAAGATGATTTTATGATGTACGGTTTCTGGCTTAAACTGTGCTATAAAGCCCCACCTCCATGTATTTCAAATGCCCGTTTGGTCAGGAGCCATCATCATGTGCTGCTTGGTCTCCACCCAATAACCATACTACCTCTGTTTGTGTTTAATATGAAATTTTATACAACAGTTCTTTCTGGTTGATTGGCTGTTTTGTAATCAGTTTCTAATTGACAGTTTGGAATCGTATCACTCCGCTTGCGGTACTTCTTACAGCGAGTGTCATGGCGGACGCCCAAATCCAGTATCATTTTATAAATATTGGTGTTTTTGTGCCACGGAATGCAGTTTTAAAAGGTTTTCAGGTGAAAATATACATGTTTATAGTTAAAATATGCAGTTTGTTAATAAAGATAATGTCTATTTGAAAATTTGCTTCGGCGTTCTCTGACATGTGAGCTCTAGATGGTCAGTGGCCATTCAGAGCTCATGAATCCGCCCGACGGCGCCTTACCTCGGCCAGATCATCTGGAATTTACAGCTAGCTCTGATGTCTCTGTAGTGGCTAAACATGAGATGTTATTTGTTCTGGGTAAATCTAACGGGCAGTCTTTGGTCCAGAGAACATAGTTTTGGCAAATTCTCATCATGTCATTGTGCAATATCAGAGCGCTGTCTTTGTACGTTTGAATGAATTGCCTAGCAACTTTTATGATGGCTGTTGTTGTTGTCGTCGTTTATTAAATATTCTTATTCAATAAATAATATTTTATATAAATAATAGTATTTAAAAGTGTTTAGTATTGAGAAATGGTGCGTGTGTTTGTGATGATTATTGTAGTTACATTGTTCCGCCATTGCCATGGCGAGAAGAGACTATTTTACGAGTTAACAGTAAAGACTTGCATACTGAAAAATAAACATGTTAGAAGCGAAAGTTATTTTTAGTTTTAACGACAGCTTGACGGAAAAAAAAGCAACAACAGCTTGACGCAGCTAACAAGTGCACCGTGCAGTGCTGTCTTCACCCTCAATAGATGATATTAAAGATATTAATGTTACGACAAAGATACTGCTTTCCGCAGCGGACATTCAAACTAATGTTTCATTGTAAATATGAAGAATGAATGCTGTATCAGATGCTGGTAATCACGATTGCTCAGACCATCTTTCTATCATAATACTCTACATAATACAGTGAGCTTTTAATACAGTAATACAATAAGCTTTCAATTAAGCAACTCAACATTCCTTCATTACTAGTTCTAAAGTGACACTTGCGAATTAGTAGCGGAGGCTTGGGCTCAGCTGTTCAGCAGTCAGACTGAGATTTGAATCTGTGGCGGAAGGAAGTAGTTCTGCACAGAGGGTTTTTAAAGGCACTCTGCTGTTGTTTCTGATGTATTTGCACACTTGTGCCATTGAACTGTTGTAAAAACACAATATCACACTCGTGAGATATAGCTGTATGTCGACACGCTGCGATTACAATAGTGCCGATTAGGGATGGGACGATAAATGGTTGCAACGCGAATCGAGACATAATTCAGCATCGATTCGAGATTTTCAGAACACATCGCGATTCTTTCTCACCATTAGATCTTTAAGGGAATAGATCACCCAAAAATTTACATTTGCTGAAAATATACTTACCCTCAGACCATCTAAGATGTAGATGAGTTTGTTTCTTCATCAAAACAGATTTGGAGAAATTTAGCATTATATTACTTGCTCACCTGTGAATCCTCTGGAGTGAATGGGTGCCGTCAGAAACAGTCCAAACAGCTGATAAAAACATCACATTAATTCATAGGTCATTTGCAGGACTCCTGGCCATCATAATAATGTCTTGTGAAATGAAAGGCTGCACGTTTTAGGAAACATTTTAAGAAATTATTATTAAAGAATTTTAACTGTAAATACTCATTTCTGGCCAATACCTGTCTGTAAGTCATATTAACATTTCCTGCCAGGGAAAAGTCCATCTTCTGTTGTCCTCTCACATCAAAATCCATCAACATATGTGACCACGGACCACAAAACCTAAGGGTAAATTTTTTAAAATTGGAATTTAAACATCATTTGAAAGCTAAATAAATAAGCTTTCCATTGATGTATGGACAATATTTGGCCGAGATACAGCTATTTGAAAATCTTAAATCTGAGGGTGCAAAAAAATCTAAATATTGAGAAAATCACCTTTAAAGTTGTCCAAATGAAGTTCTTAGCAATGTATATTACTAATCAAAAAATATGTTGTGATATACACTACTGTTCAAAAGTTTGGGGTCAGTAAGACTTGTAATAGTCTTTAAAGAAGTCTCTTATGCTCATCAAGGCTGCATTTATTTGATTAAAA
>JAHKKF010535767.1:11573-22629 GCA_019740295.1 Labeo calbasu | reverse complement strand
CTTGCCGCTGTCGCCTCTGGCTTGCTTAGTTGGGGACACTTTCTCTTAACACAGTATTGCATTTAATTTTTATTGTTTTTGATTAACTACCTTTACCTGAAAAGTGAGTGTTTACTGTTGCCTTTGGCATTGTTGATGTACTGTTTCCTATTTAATACTGTACAGCCGCCTTGTCACAGTTCTGTATTGTTAAAGGCGGTATATAAATAAAGGTGACTTGACTTGACTTGACTTGACAAAATGTTTTTATGTCATTATTTTAAGAACGGATTGGAGCACTATAGTATTGTTTTGGTGCATGCTTTGTCAGTGGTATCCAGGGTTGCCAGGTTTTCACAACAAACCCCACCTAACTGCTACTCAAAAGGCCAAAACTAGTCCAATTGCATTTCGAGGGGGTCCCTGTTCAAAATTGCCATCTGAGATGTAAATTACATATCTTTTGTTGGGTTGGTAAATTCGCATTCCAGGGGCTAAATATGACGTTATTGGGGTTGCTTCAACCTGTGGACATCTAAAACAACTGCAGACTTGGCAACACAGACAGTAGCGCTTGCTAACTTGCTCAGGTACTCCTCTCTGTGCCAATCACAACAAACTTGGCCAGCTGACCAATCAGAGCAAAGTAAGTTTATGGAAGGGAGGGGTTTACCTTATGTTTAGAGCTGAATCAAAAGAATCGTTTCGAAATCATTGAGAAATGATTCTGTATAAATGTACATTCTGAGAAGATTACAATGTTTTTTGACCTTAGACGCATTTAAACTTGTTGTAGGGGACTCCAACACAGGACACTTTAAAATACTATATGACCTGCTCTTTAATTTCTTTCTGACTGAAGAAAGACATGCACATCTTGGATGGCATGAGCGTGAGATTTTTAGTCTGGAAGTGAACTAATCCTTTAAGCAGCACAACTGTTTTCAACATAAAGTAATATTCAATGAAAAAATACAGCTTTTTTTGTTATAACCATCATTATGGAAAAATATTTTGGAAAAGAAAGAACAGTTTTTCCCCCTGTTCTACCCTACTGTGATGACTAACCTCCTTCTATGACATTTGTCTTTTTCTGCTATTCAGTTCTGCTATTCTGTGATCCTCCAAAACTTGACCCATCACCCCATCTGTCAAATACACCCAGCTCCGTTCTGATCTCATGAGAGAACATTCACATTCAGGCTGAGGAGTCCTCGCCCTTATCAGGACACAAAGCTACTTTGTCTTTCAACCTTTGCAAATGTCAAGAGAACCTATGAGGGAGTGAAAGATGGAAGAAACTCAAGGAAGAGAGAGGGGAAGGGTGCTCAGAATGGTTGGACATTTGAAAAGATTGATATCATGTACAACAGTTGTGATGTAAGTAGTGAACTCACAGTAGCTCATTTCAGTTTGGTTTCTAACAACTCAAAGTCAGACTATCACATGCTCATCTTCATGAGTGACAGATTTATGGGTCGTCGGGCCGCCAAACTGAAAAAGCACTCAGACAGAACGAGGGTTTGGTGCATCTAGACGTGTCTGCCGACACATGCACACAGAAATATGCACACACAGCCAAGTACAAACAAGTAGAAGTAAAAGTGTTGAGAACTTGAGAACTTGTAGAGAACATGTACAATATTGCAAATTCTGATACTGACAGGCCGATGTGTAAATTGAAAAAAATCAACTGTAAAGTGAAAGTCTGAATGTTAGTGCTTCCATTTACAGACAATAATCCCAAACCTGCACCGTAAATAAATAAATAAATAAATAAATAAATAAACCTCCAAAAAAAAAAAAAAAACAAACCTGAAAATGTACTGGTCATTTTCAGACATTGGCATTATCCCTAAAACAATGCAATGAAGTGGAAAATTCAAATTACTAGTAAAGCACCTGTGAAAATAAATAAATAAATCAAAGTAAATTAAATTCAAGTATTCAATTCAAATAAAAATTCTAATAAAATTCCTTCGTATTAAAACAGGACATTAAAATAAAATAAAATAAAATAAAATAAATAAGATTCCTTCATATTAAAGCAGTAATTTAAATAAAATAAACAATATATTAAAATAAAATAAAAAGTCAGCATAGAAAATTCCTTCATATTAAAACAGTACATTAAAATTAAACTAAATTCAATTTTATTAAATTCAATTAAAACGTCAACACAGAAAATTTGTTCATATTACAACAATACTTTAAAATTAAATAAATAAATAAATAAAACTTCAGCAAAGAAAATTCCTTCATATTAAAACAGTACATTTAAATTAAATTTAATTTAATTTAAAAATCAGCACAGAAAATTATTTCATATTAAAACAATACATTAAAATAAAAAAAATTAAATTAAATTAAATTAAATTAAAAGGTCAACACTGAAAATTCCTTCATATTGGAATTGAAATTTTTTTTTTTACAGTGTAATAATGTTGCAGACAAATGGTCAGAAAATAGCCAAATATAGTAAAAATTAGTCCATATAGTACAATAAATCTAGTCAAAATATTAAATACAAAGATTTTAAAAATATTCAATACAGTAAAATAAATGTAAAATTCTAAATAATAAAAGTAGTCTAATTTATTAAATACAAAAGGGTCAAATGCCCCAAAATATTCAATTACGTATAATAAATAGTCAAAAATGTTAAATACAAAATAAATAATAGTCAAAAATAGTCTAAATAGTATAATAAACCTAGTTAAAACCAGTAAATACAATATCAAATAGAATCATAGAACAGTCAAATAAAATCAAGATGGTCAGTAAAGAATAATATTCATTAAAAATAATTAGAAGAATAATATATTAAAAAATACGAAACACACAATAGTGAAATAAAATAAAAAATATATATATTCAATTTATTTATACTTATTTATATGTAAAGACAAACCATTTGAGAGACTTACTTTATCAACAGATATTTAGTTTTGTACTTAAATTTTTTTTTACAACCTCAAGTTTGCATTTACAACCTAAAATCTGGCACGGCAATTTTGAATCTTTACGCCTTGACTTTTATAGCAACGTTTGCAATTAAGCCTGTGGCAAAACTTCAAGAACTCAAAAAGTCCACATGCAAATAAGCAGCACTGGGCTGGAATGGGTTGTAAAGAGGCAATGAAGCCTTGCACAATCTCAAAAGCTGGAACAACTGATCCCTGACCAATCAAAACAAACATCAGAATATGATGATGACACCAAACATTATCAGCACAGCATAATCAGCTATATAAAAACTGTAGCTTGACTCTCCATATGAAGATTCCACATGCTAAAAATGAACTGAAACAGGAATGTGGCCCCTCTAAATGACCATGTGACCTCTGAAGAAGCATTTTTGTAACATTACGTAAAAAAAACATTAGTAGTACATTCAACTGTGTATGTGCATTCGAATATTGTCCCGTATGCAGCAAAAGTACAATAATGTTCTGTAGACATTGTACGTGCAAACAGCTTGAGCATTGGCGGCGCGCCGGTGATGTCAGACAGTGTTTTTAATTAGAGTGTGAGAAAGTGTGTACATGCAGCAGATGTACAAGCGAGCCTTTCTGTGTTCTTGAGGAAGGGTATCGCAACCTTAGGGAAATCTGATCCAGCTACACACATTTTCTAACAGCCAGTGCTCAACTAATGCTCTTTCTGCCTTTTAATCTTTAATGGTGTGTTGTAAAAGCCAAGATCAAATTAAGCCTTTAGGACCAGGCCATTGAGAGCTGGTAATGATATCAGTAACTAAATCATCTCCAGCGGTAATAAAGTATGCCATTTGATTAAGCTCTATATTAATGCCAACAATGCACTAATGTTTACTATGTGGTAAGTAAACTGGCACTGTTACTGAAGAATAGAGGTCAGCACCTTTGTGCCATTTTTAATCTATAATGGTGATGACAGTTTCATGTCACCCTCCCCCCATGTAATATAATACAATATATTTATAATAATCTATGTTGAAGTAACATCTAAACATGTACATGCATTCCTATACAGCATTCCTATACAAAAATATATATTTTTCTGGCCAAGATAGATAGATAGATAGATAGACTGAACGACAAACAGACTGATAAACAGATAGAAAGAAAGACAGATAGGTAGATTTTATATAATAAATGTTATATATTAATAATGATTAAATAACACTGAATAGTATATTGTATATACAATATATATTGTAATTTATTGTTATTTTGTTAGAGATTATTTGTGTTCAAATGTGTTATAGACAACATAATGTTTTTCTTCAAATGTGATGTATTTTCTTGTATTAAAATACGTGGAGGACAAAATAAAAAAATAAAGTAAATGCACAAAATATACATTGGTAGAAATATATTTACATAAATACATTTTGAAATACATTTTTCTGGACGTATTTTGTATTTTTTAAAATATATTTTTTGGTCATATGGTTTATGATGACCTCTTAAAATTGCACTTATCTCGCCTGCATTTATTTGATCCAAAATACAGCAAAAACAGTACAATTTTGAAATATTTTTACTATTTGAAATATTCTATTTGAATATATTTTCTATTACTTTGAATATATTTTTTGAATATACTCCAGGCACGCTGTCCTTCAGAAATCATTCTAATATTCTGATTTGCTGCTCAAAATACATTTATTATTATATCTTTAATGAATAAAATATTTAGAAGAACAGGATTTATCTGAAATAGAAATCTTAACATCATGAATGTCTTTATTATCACTTTTGATCAATTTAAAGTGTCCTTGCTAAATAAAAGCATTAATTTCCATCATTTCTTTCCAAAAAAAAATTTTTTTTTGAATGGCTTATTTATAATGTTACAAAAGCTTTTTATTTCAGATAAATGCTGATCTTTGGATCTTTATATTCTTCAAAGAATCCTAAAAAAATGTACTCAACTGTTTTAAATATTGATAATATAATTATATATATATATATTTATATAAAAAAACTTGAACAGCAATTCAAAATTAGAAATTAGAATGCTTTCTGATTCATCGTGTGTCACTGAAGACTGGAGTAACGATGCTGAAAATTTAGCTTTAATCCCAGGAATAAATTACATTTTAAAATATATTCAAATAGAAAACGGTTATTTTAAATAGTAAAAATATTTCATAATATTCCTGCTTTTGCTGTATTTTGAATCAAATAAATTCAGTCTTGGTAAGCAGACTTCTTTAACTGTTCAAAATCTTTTCACTGGTAGTGTACACACACACATGCACACATTTATGAATTTATCGCTGCTGCAAATTTATTACATTTAAATAGAATTGTTTTGAGGAAAAAATACAGGTAAAACATAATCAAAGTAATTGGGCAAGGTTTTATCAGACAGGAGGCTTTGATTTATCAAATGTGAAATATTTGATTTTTAGTGTTCCATAATCTTAACAGCTGACTGTCCTCAAAGTCAGACATGTACAAGCAACAGCAAAGCACCATGGGAGAAATGCTCCACTGGGCTATATCAAGCCATCCAGCAATTCACACATTAAACTCTGGATATCCACACAAGGGAACGATTTCATAAGAGTGCCATAAGAGAGCCTTATGAAATATAAGAAAGAGGAAAAAAGACAGTTTTCAGCCTTTTTTGTCACTGCCAGATCTTAAAGATAAACAGAGAAATCCACCCACTCATGCCGAGATGGGAGGGGTCCTCCTCCACCTCCTCCTCATCGTCTCTGCACCAGACGCCTGCTCTCTCACAGGTCAGCTTTACATTCTTCATTTCCCCCAACCTCTCTCTCTCTGCATCTAACGGTGGCCAGATATGTCGAATGCTGGGAGACTGAGTTTGGGGACAGTTGTTTACACACACAGAACCCAAAATGCGTGCAAGACTGTGATTGGACGTCTCAGATGGGAGTATATAAACAAAAAATGCTATTGTAGTGATGTACCAAACTACTGTGGTTTTACAATGAAAGAATCACTGTAATTTTGATAGCACCAGACCCAGGGAGAGATTTTATAGCTCTTTCATAGTTGTTCTCATGAACTTTATCTCAGATGTGTCTCCTAAAATTCCCTAGAACATCTAAACAGACACAAATAAGACAACTGTTGACCTGCAGTAAGTCTTCAGTGCTTTATATTTCAATAACTGTAGTATAGCTGAGATCATATAGCCTTGAATTTAATGAGAAACATTTGAAGTCATACTGACACTCGTATCTAAAAACCATTTAAGAAACTAATGAGATCTCTTTAAAAAAAGACATGAGATTACTAGAGTCCTTTTCTCAAAAAAAAAAAATAGGAGAAACAAGTGAGACACAAAAGAGATTTGTTTCTTAAAATGGGACTACTTACTTGTAAGTGTACACTATTCTGCATGAAAAAAGCTATACAGCAGTGAATCAATATTGCTTACAGTAATATGAGACTTTTACTACGATAATATTAGACTACTTCTAATTTTAATACAAAACTACGATGTCTCTAAAATCTCTAAAGCACTCCAAACATGTGGTTTCCCTTACATAAAACTAAAAAAAATAAAATTCTGTCTCTATTTATGAACCCTCATGTCATTCAAAACCTGTATGCCTTTCTTTATACACATAGCATATGTTTTGAAGAATGTTGATAAGAAAACAGTTTTTATTTTGACCTTCACATTAGAAAGACATACAGGCTTGGTTTAACATGCTGGTGAGAAAATTACGACAGATTGTTAATTTCTGGGTGAACTATCCCTTTAAGCTCAAAAGTAAAAACTGACCTGGCCGTGTCACTGTCCATGCATGTGGGCCACAGAGGTCAGCGGATGAGCCCCAGAGCAGTGACAGATGAGTGGAAGCAACAGACAAGGCCACACTGACCTCTAAAGGTGTTGACATGGCAAGTGTCTCACTCTCTCCCCACAGATACAACAGGAGGTTGCAAGAATAGACAGCGCTGGAATTGTACAGGTGCCTCTTACAAACTTGTTCTGGCTCACAGAGATCCTGGAAGACGGCTGCTCCTGTTATCAGCTAGAAATGTGGCCAACAGCTATGACTGCTCTCTGAAACTCCTTTATTTGTTGAGTCAAGTATTTTCTATAACCAAGAGGTTTACTGTGTGTTCTGTTACATTTATGCATACCTTTGAATATTTTCTGTCTGGATGGGTTCAGCATTTTAAAACTCTTGTCTGCTGCTGTTACTTGATTTAAATGACAATAAACAAGCAAATAAATCTTATTAAAACATGATAAAGTGATGAAATTAGGTAGTAACACAACAGTATTTTGATATAAATACCAGAGTACTGATGTTCACGTTACATGTTTCGCTATATGGATCTGAAAACACTTGGTCACTGTCTCCTAAAGATCCAATTCATATGGAAGCCTGTTTTCGCCACTGAATAAAAAAACAATGACTTTTTTCTCAGAATTGCATGAAATAAACTTGCAATTGCAATATAAACTAGCAATTCTGACTTTTTTTCTTAAAATTGCATGAAATAAACTCGCAACTGTAATATGAACTAACAGTTCTGACTTTTTTTCTCAGAATTGTGTGATATAAACGAACTAATTTATTACAAATTTATGAAGAATTCTCTTCTGCTCACCAAGCCTGCGTTTATTTGATCCAAAATACAGCAAAAGCAGTACTATTGTGAAATATGTTTGCTATTTAAAAATAGCTGCTTTCTATTTGAATATATTTTAAAATGTAATTTATTCCTGTGATCAAAGCTAAATTTTAAATTTTAAATTTAAATGCTCATTTGCTGTTCAAAAAACAATTTTTATTATTATTATTATCAACATTTAAAACAGTTGAGTGCATTTTTTTCAGGATTTTTTGATGAATAGAAAGATCTAGAGATCAGAATTTATCTAAAATTAAAAGCTTTTGTAACATTATACACTATACCATTCAAAAGCTTAGAGTGAGTATTTTTATTTTTATCTATTTATTTTTTTTTTTTTATGCTTTTATTTAGCAAGGATGCTTTAAATTGATCAAAAGTGATGATAAAGACATCTATAATGTTACAAAAGATTTCTTTTTCAGATAAATGCTGTTCTTATGAACTTTCTTCATCAAAGAAACCTGAAACAGTTCTACGCAGCTGTTTTCAACATAATAATAAAAAAACATTTGAGCAGCTGGAGTAATGATGCTAAAAATTCAGCTTTGAAATCAAGCGAATAAATTACATTTTAAAATGTATTCAAATATTTCACAGTTTTACTGTTTTTGCTGCACTTTGATAGAAATAAATGCAGGCTTGGTGAGCAGAAGAGACTTCTTTAAAAACATTAAAAATCCTACTGTTCAAAAACTTTTGATTGGTAGTCTAATTCTGAAATTCTGTCTATATCGCAATTCTGTAAAAAAAAAAAAAAAGTCAGAACTGCAAGTTTATATGCGAGGTAAACCTGTAATTGCGAAGAAAAGAGAATTGTGAGACAAAAAGTCACAATAACCTTTTTTTTTATTTTTTATTTAGTGGTGGAAACGGGATTCTATAAACTAATGACAGGCTTAGTTATTCCAATTACAAAAAAACTTTTGACTATTTGAAAGACTTTGGGTTACAAAATCTTATCTTCAACAGAACCTTTCGCCTCAGTAAAAGAGTATTTTAGCAACCCATTTACTCAAATCTTCAAGATTTCACAGGCAGTGTTAATAGTGTGAATTCTAACTGATTTTAACTGGAATCTGTGGATGTCTTTTGTCCCTGACCTTTATCTCTAGGGAAATAAAAACATTTCTCAAAGCACTCTGCTTTAGAGCAAATATATGCCATTAGAGGAAGCAGGATCAATGTCAGTGAACAGCAGGTGAGAAATGGCACTAGTCATCATGTTATGGTGAGAAGGGATGTACTACAGCACTCTGCCTTCCTCCAAAGACAGGAAAGATGGTCACACTTTATTTTAAGGTTCAATTCTCACTATTAATAAACCATTAACTACGACTTTTGCCTCAATAAACTACTAATTTGCTGCTTATTAATAGTTAGTAAGGTAGTTGTTAAGTTTAGGTATTAGAGATGTAGAATATGGTCATGCAGAATAAATGCTTTACATGTACTAATAAACAGCCAATATGTTATTAACAGTAAGAATTGGTTCCTGTTTAATTACATACATTTTGGTCAGTTTAAGCCACATTAGTTGTCTTAACTGCACAGCAAGTTCAAGCGCATCTTTACAAGCTCTTTCAATAAAATCAGATAGTGACTGATGCAATACGATTTGATGATATAGCGGTTTGATTCCAAGATGTGATTATTTCAGCTAGCTGTCACATACGGCTATCTCAACTGCAAAAAGATTGTAGAAAAGGTCTTGAGTAGAGGAGGTGGAGAAAAACAAAAGGTGTGAGACAATATGTATGCAAATGATCCCGGGTAGAAGTTCCCATAGGGAATGTGGATATATATCAGTTATGATTTATGGAAATTCATCAGCCAGTTATATATTTTAATTGAGCAAACCTATAGGAAAATGACAGGTGCTTTTTACATAAAGATATACATTTGTTTGCATATACCTTTTCAATAGACACATATATTTCTGGCATATATTAGAGACACTGAAGATAAAAATGATGAACACGCCAGGGTTATGAGGTATAATTCTTCATAATAAATCATTCCACTGGTACACAGGTTTATGAATCAAAATATACTCCACAGTGCAAAAATATTACTGTATGGATTACCTGTTGACTGCACAATATTCACAGTAAATTTGCCCCTTTTTATGCAAATACACAAGGCTCACCATTCTGCAGGCATTACAAACATGCAATATTGTCCCTTGATGTGATCCATGCTCTCTCGGAACCCACTGGCAAGCTCCATCATTAATCAATACACGCATCCCTCTGTAACACTATATCCACCAGCAGCAAAGCAAAGTATCCCTTCTTGTGTTTTCCCATTTTAATAAACTGCAATTTTAATGGGATTATCTATGGCGGATTGCCGCACCAGAGCAGATGTCCGGTGCGTGTCATTCCCATGGCACCGACTGAATAAATCTGGACTGCCATTTCTCTGAATCCTTGGAGAGAATCGGATTTTCAGGCACAATGTTTACTTTCATCTCTGATGACTGTGCCTATTCATGCATGCAACTGCAATGCAACTTTTATATTAATGCAACACAAAACAAATAAGCAAGTTTAGTGTGGCATCAACAGCTCTCTTCTCTTAACTGATGATTATTAAGAGGAAATGCCTCTTATAACCTATTTCTTAAGCTATAAAATTCATAAAAACATGCTAACGTGCATATGACAAGAAACTGCATATCCTATTTTCAGTAATGCTTTCACTCAACCAAATGTGGGTGTGCATTAGCGAAACAACCGGACAGTAATATTATTTGGACAGAGTCAGCAGTGAATGTGTGGCGAGGGGAAACAGACAGGGGAAATGTTGGGGCTTATCTCTTCTCTGATGAAATTCAATAACAGCCTTCAAAGAGGGTTATTTTTTTCCCGTTTCCAATCTGAACACGACACTGAGTGTTATTTAATTCTCCTTGTTTCGTTGCACAGGTAATGTCCTCTAATCCAACGACGCACAGATCAGCGAGAGACAGGGAGAGAGAGTGAGTTTCACTTAAAACCTGTGATAAATTAATGATCAATCTGTAACAGCATTAGACAATAAACAAATCAAATTACTTCAAGAAAACTACAAGACTACTTCCTGACTGTCTCATGTCACTATAATAGTGAGACACTGTAGCGGTGACCTCTCTCTCGTCACTGTAACCTAGTTTGTAATAGTCCAAAGAAAAAGTAGTGTATTGAGAGTGAATCATCACTCACCATGAAGGTTCATTCTACAAAGCCTGTGCATGAGCGGCTACTACATGCACTTTGTAAACACGTATTATGTTGCCTAAGTAAGTTATACAGCAAATTTTGCTTTAAAATTTAAAAGAAATCTGAAAAGTTGGTCTTTCTTATTTAAACATCCACAGGTAAAGTTACAGCGGGGGTCTGAGTCTTTCTCGCCTCCCTTGAGCCCACTGAGTTTTAACAGAGCCCCTAAAGCGTGCAGTGAGTTTGGTGGGGGGTAAT
>JAHKKF010535767.1:0-11523 GCA_019740295.1 Labeo calbasu | reverse complement strand
ACCTATTTTACAAAAAACAATGTGGGCATATATTTATTGTTTTTATTAAGTATGTTTAATACATTTCAATTTTGCCATCTGTCCATGAATTATATTAGTGATCATTAAGAAAATGCATCTTTTATATTTATTCAAATGGGGTGTACTTATTTATGCTGTGCACTGTATTACACCAATCACAAGACATGATGCTCATGAAATGCAGTTTCAGATTTTTATATTGTTTCTTGAGTTTAGCTTATAAAGTTTGCATTAAAAAGGTCTTTAAATGTAACAGCAGTGATTGCTCATTAACAGCCCATAAGCCTGATGCACAGCCATGCTGTGCAATGACATCATAACCCGTGTGCAAATCCTCAGCCAGGCTGCCAGACATTGATAGGTCTCTTGTCCGAAAGACGGTTGCAGTAGAAATTATGATCTCCCAATTGCCCAGCCACTCTAAGCCAGGTTCTGAAAGCAGATTAAATGGCTCTCCATCGATCGCTGCCCTTTAATGCGCCTTCGCCTCGAAAGCAAAAACCAAAAATATGCCTCTCGATGGCTGTCTTATGAGGGCCACTTGGCTGAATGGGTGTGCGGGGCTCATCTGAGAAAGTCTGCTTCAGCTAATGCAGTCATCGAGGGAAGCGCACGCTTGTGTAACTGAGCCGCCGTCGCAACGCCAAGTGTTTCGTCTCATTCGTGCAAAACAAAACCGGCAGAAGGCAGAAGCAAACAACAACAACAACACAAGTACGTCGTGTGGAAGGCAGCCAGGAAACTCTCACAGCGCAGACAGGCTTCTGGAGTGGCAGCGCTTGTGTTTGAAGTTTTATGGAGAGAATTATGTTGAAGATCAGTGTTGAACGTTCAGGGTTCGAATAAATATTAGCCTCAAGAGCTTTATTCTGCTCTCTATGACATGATCGGCAGTAAAAAACAAGCCGCTCTTGTAGAATGAGAATTAAACACTTTGAACAGCATAGCATACTACTACTACATTACATACTGTAGTATGAGCATTGTCTTTCTACTTGAATGGAATATTGCACACAATTGCAATACAGGTTTTTAAAATGCTATACGTAAAACAACTGTCATTTTGCACTGCACTGTTGTGTAACAGCATGAATAAGTAGTCAAGAAAATTGCATTGAGCACTTTTGTACTGCACATTTTGACAAATTGCACAGTGCTTTATGCATACTAGAAACCTGCTTAGCCTCATGCATCATGCAAGTACAGTACCATTGTATGCATCCTATATACTGCAGAAAGTGTATAATAGTAGGCTGTCTTGCGGTTGAAAATCATGATATCACTTCCAGTTCACTCAGGTCAAATGTTAGAAATGTTAGGTCATTGCACTTTGGGATAGAGTATTGCATAGATGAGATTTTTTACTGCATGTTTTGACGAACACTGCACATCCTGGTTCTTATGCATACTGAAAATGTGCTTAGTATGCACACTATGCATCCTATATACTGCAGAAATAGCAGGATTAGCATGATTGCATATAGAAAACTATGCACATTGTCGAGCCTACATACTGTAAAAATAGTTAGACTAGTATTCTGTTCTGTGGTTGACAATCTGGAAATGGAAGGTCAAGTGAAAAAACTGCACATCCTGGTACTTTATGCATACTTAAAATTTGCTTAACATGCACAGTATGCATCCTATATACTGCAGAAGTATTTTGATAGTATGCTGTCCTGTAGTTGAAAATCATGTCTGATATCACTTCCAGTTCACTTAGGTCAAATGTTAGAAATGTTAGGTCATTGCACTGTGGGATAGAGTATTGCATGCATTGAGATTTTTTACTGCATGTTTTGACAAAAACTGCACATCCGCAGTATTTTTTACTGCACATTTTGACAAAAACGGCACATCCTGGTTCTTATACATACTGAAAATTTGCTTAGTATGCACACTATGCATCCTATATACTGCAGAAATAGTAGAATTAGTATGACTGCATATAGAAAACTGACTTAGTATGCAGACTATCCAGCCTATAAACTGTATAAATAGTTAGACTAGTATTCTGTTCTGTGGTTGAAAATCTGGAAATGAAAGGTTATAAGTGGTAAAAACTCCACATCCTGGTATTTTATGCATACATAAAATTTGCTTAACATACACAGTATGCATCCTATATACTTCAGAAATGGTATGATAGTATGCTCTTCTGTAGTTGAAAATCATGTCATAACGAAAATGTCGGGTCAAGTGAGGAGCATTGCATTCTGGGATGCAATTTTTGCAAACTGAGATTTATTGCTGCACATTTTGCCAAAACTGCACATCCCAGTTCTTATGCATACTGAACATTTGTTTAGTATGCACACTATGCATGCTATATACTGCAGAAATAGTAAGAGCAGTATAATAGTATGATGAACTCCTTTTTTTACTAAACATTTTGGCAAAAACTCCACATCCAGGTACTTCATGCACATAGAAAACTAACTTAGTATGCACACTATGCAGCCTATATATTGTGAAAATATGATTGCATGCTGTTTAGTGGTTGAAAATCTAGAAATGGAAGGTCAAGTGAAGAGCATTGCATTGTGGGATACTTTTTGCACACAGCATGCTCTGGTCCTGTTTTTGCAAAAACAGTAAGAGCAGTATGTTATTCAAACACAACCTCCCTCTTTGATTTTTTAATTCTCTTGCATCTTCTTTTCTCTTTCTCTCTCCTACCTCAGACTGCTTTCTTAGCATGCACCGTATGCATCCTACATACTGGATAAATGGTATGATAGTGTGCTGTCCTGTAGTTGAAAATCATGTCTGATGTCACTTCTGGCTCATACTGGAAATGGAAGGTCAAGTGAAGAGCATTGCATTGTGGGATACCGTACATGCCCTGAGCACTTTTTTTTTACTACACATTTCATGCATACAGAAAATTTGCTCAGTATGCACAGTATGCATCCTATATGTTGCAGAAATAGTACAATTATTACAATAGTATGCTGTAATGTAATGTCTTATAATATAGTATAGCATGCACTAAGCTTGTGCATCTTATACTGTATATTGCAGAAATAGTAAAAGCAGTATGACAGTCTGATGAGCTCTTTTTTTACTTAACATGCACACCCAGGTACTTTATGCATATAGAAAACTGACTTAGTATGCACTGTATACATGCTCTTTTATTTTCACATTTTAAAAAGTTGCACATTTTGACAGAAACTGCACATTTTGGCACTTTATGCATACTGAAAAAGTGCTTAGTATACACTATATGTGTTCTATATATTGCAGAAGTATTAAGAGTAGTATAACAGTATGCTGTCCAGTGGGTGAAAATCATGACTGATGTCACTTCAGCTTCATTCATCATACTGGAAATGGAAGGCCAAGTGAGGACACTGCATTGTGGGATAAAGTGCATGCACAAAATTTGCTCAGTACATGCTACAGTTTTGCTACATGCTGCAGGAATAGTATAATTATTACAATAGTATGCTGTCCTTCGACTAAAAAACATGTCTGATATCACTCATAGTATAGTGTTGCATGCACTGATCTTAATTTTTATTGCACATTTTGACAAAAACTGCATGTTGCACTTCTTATGCATACTGAAAATTTGCTTAGTATGCACACTATGCATCTAATATATTGCAGAAATAGTAAGAGCAGTATGATAGTATGCTCTTAGCTCCTTTTTTACTTCACATTTTGGCAAAAACTGCACATCCAGGTACTTCATGCATAAAGAAAACTGACTTTGTATGCACACTGTGCAGTCTATATACTGTAACAATAATAAGACTAGTGTGATTGCATGCTGTTCTGTGGTTGAAAATCTGGAAATTAAAGGTCAAATAAAGAGCATTGCTTTGTGGGATGCAGTATTGCACACAGCATGCTTTGGTCCTGTTTTTGCAAAAACAGTAAAAGCAGTATGTTCATATGCTTTTCCAAACACAACCTCCCTCTTTGATTTTTTAATTCTCTTGCGTCTTCTTTTCTCTGTGTCTCTCTTACTTTGGTCTATTTTCTTTGCATGCACAGTATGCATTCTATAAACTGCATAAATACACTGTCCTGTAGTTGAAAATCATGTCAGATGTCACTTCCGGTTCATTTCTCTTACTGGAAATGGAAGGTCAAGTGAGGAGCATTGCATTCTGGGATGCAGTATTGCATGCATTGAGCTATTTTTACTGCACATTTTGACAGAAATTTTACTGAAAATGTGCTCAGTATGCACAGGATTCAAGCTATATACTGCAGAAGTAGTAAAAGTAGTATGCTGTCCTGCGGGTGAAAATCATGTCTGATGTCACTTCGGGTTCATTCATTATACTGGAAATGAAAGGTGAAGTGAAGAGCACTGCACTTTTTTACTACACATTTCATGCATGCAGAAAATTTGCTTAGTATGCACACTATGCATTATGTATACTGCAGAAATAGCAGGATTAGTATGATTGCATATAGAAAACGTACTTAGTGTGCACACTATCCAGCATATTCGCTGTAAAAAACAAAAAAAAAATTACAAAAAGGTAAACTAGTATTCTGTTCTGTGGTTGAAAATCTGGAAATGGAAGGTCAAGTGAAGAGCATCGCATTGTGGGATGCTGTTTGCACACAGCATGCTCTGGTCCTGTTTTTGCAAAAACAGTAAGGGCAGTACGTTAGTATGCTATTCTGAACACAACCTCTCTCTTTGATTTTTTTAATTCTCTTGCGTCTTATTTTCTCTTTCTCTCTCCTACCTGGGACTATTTTCTTAGCAGTATGCATCCTATGTACTGCAGAAGTTGTATGATAATATATTGTCCTGTAGTTGAAAATCATGCCTGGCTCATTCTTCATACTGGAAATGGAAGGTCAAGTGAGGAGCATTGCATTCTGGGATGCAGTATTGCATGCTTTGAGTTTTTTTTTACTGCACATTTTGAAAAAACGTTAGTAAAAATTGCTTAGTATGCACAGTATTCATCCTATATACTGCAGAAAGAGTAGTATAATAGTATGCTGTCCTGTGGTTGAAAATAGTGTACATTTGTCATACTGCCTGGAAATGGAAATTCAAGTCCACCACATTGCATTGTGGGATACAGTAATGCACACATTGAGCTCTTTAAACTGCATATTTTAAAAAAATTGCACGTTGACAAAAACGGCTCATCTTGGTACTGTAGGCATACTGAAAATGTGCTTATAGTATACACTATATGCATCCTATATACTGCAGAAGTAGTAAGAGTAGTATAATAGTAGGCTGTCCTGTGGGTGAAAATCATGTCTGATGTCACTTCGGGTTCATTCATTATACTGGAAATGGAAGGTCCAGTAAAGAGCATTGCACTGTGGGATACAGTACATGCCCTGAGCACTTTTTTTTTTAAACTTTTAATACATTTACAGTAAATTTGCTCAGTATGCATCCTATATGTTGCAGAAATAGTACAGTTATTACAATAGTATGCTGTACTGCACATGAAAATCATGTCTGATATCACTCATAGTATAGTACTGCATGCAATGAACTCCTTTTTTACTGCACATTTTGACAAAAACTGCACATTCCAGTTCTTATGCATACTGAAAATTTGCTTAGTGTGCAAACTATGCATCTTACATGTTGCAGAAATAGTGAGAGCAGTATGACAGTACGATGAGATCAAAAACTGCACATCCAGGTACTTCATGCATATAGAAAACTGACTTGGTATGCACACTGTTCAGCCTATATACTGTAACAATAATAAGACTAGTGCGATTGCATGCTGTTCTGTGGTTGAAAATCTGGAAATGGAAGGTCAAGTGAAGAGCATTGCATCGTGGGATGCTGTATTTGCACACAGCGTGCTCTAGTCCTGTTAGTGCAGAAACAGTAAGAGCAGTATGTTAGTATGCTATTCCAAACACAACCTCTCTCTTTGGTGTTTTAATTCTCTCGCGTCTTCATTTCTCTCTCTCTCCTACCGCGGTCTGACAGCGTGCCGCCGCTGCTGCTGCTCCTCACCCCTCCCAGAAACCCTAGAGCTCTCGCTCTCCTAAGCAGGTGTTCGTTGATTTCTTCTCCCCGAGGTATCGCGGGTTTTGTTCTTAGCGCCAGTGCCGAATTATACTGACAGAGCAGACTCCTGGGTAGCAGCCCCCGTAACCTCCCCCGCCCCACGCCCTCCGGCCCGCTCGCATTTCCCCGTCTCTCCTCCTTAAGGACCGTGCCAGATGCCCAGAGCAGGGCGCTTCCGCCCACATTCTCTCCCCCTGTGACATGGCACCACGCGCCGGCCTAGACATGCACGCTACAGCATGCATTCAGAATGAGCGTGCCATTCTCCACATCAGTGTCAGGTAGATAATTCTGAGAGAAAGTTTCATTTATCAATGTCAAAGAGAGTATGGTTGCCGAAGACCCACAGGGACGCGTACACTGTATATCCTGCATGTTTGGTTAGTGCAGCTGAGACATGAAGTGATGCGGGGCCTGATGCAATGACCAAGATTTGAGGAAACAGAGGCATAGGACTTTCAGTCAACATGCAATCAAAAAGGAGTTTATTTACTTTCTTAATGCATATTACAGGTCTGTAAGATTTAGATTATCACCTCTGACTGAAATATTAGAAATTTAAGCACTTTTATTATGAGCATTTATTTCAGCAATTAACATATTACTTTAAATTCTTTTTGTTTTGTTTTTATTTAAAATATTATTATATTCCGAATGTATCATTTACCATATAAAAGGCCTATTTATCAGATATTTACCTCTAATTGATTCTGCATATTTTAAGATTTAGTTTATCACCTTGCACTCAAATGACAACAAAATTTATAATTTTTAAGATAATTTATTATGAGCATTTATATATTTTCAGCAGTTAACACATTATTTTTTAAATATTTTTATTTTATTTTTATTATTATTTACCATTCTTATTGTACATGATTCATTACGTAAATTCGTTATTGTATGTTTTATTAATTATGAATAATAAGGAATAGTGATCAAACTTACCAAATTCTGCAACTAAATATTATTTAGCTGGTTGATATACTACGGCAGCATATGAATGACAAAAAGCATCGATTACACATGCATTTTTCTTTATTTGTTGCAGCATATAGTGTTAAAAAGCATCAGGAAGTGAAAAAGTAATAAAATCAAAATTAAGCTAAGTTTCTTAGAATATTTGCCATTTACCAGTCATTTACCATATCATGAAAAAGAATCAAATTAAATAAAAATAAAATAAACAAAATGCATATTCATTCTGCCACTTCTTAGTGACATATCCAGTACTTTTAGCCACCAAGTGTCTGATATTTAACTTATACTGCGTATTTTAAGATTTAGATTAAAAGGATAGCAATAGATTTAACACCTGAAAAGCATTTTTATATGCCTATTTTGAGCTTTTAAGCTCTTATAATTCAGACAATATGGAATGTAAGGAATATTTATCTGCTAATATCTGGAATATTTTCTGGTTCATGCTGTGCATTGCTGGTCTAAGTGGTCACTAACTAGTCAACCAAGGTAGTTTTGCTAGTTAAAGAAACAGTTAAGCTAAAAATGAAAACACTGTTTGTGTATATACAACTGTTCAAAAGTTTGGGGTCAGTTGCATTTTGTTTAATTTTCTACCTTATGTTGTTTTGATGCCCAAATTCACTTGCAGCATACATTTTACTCTTTTTTTACTTTGTTTTAAAGGAGCACTATTTTGTAACATCTGCCATTTACAGTATATGCAAACAACTGAAACATGAAAATAAATCAAATATATTAATTCTGAGTGGTTGCCACAGTTCTGTAACATTTCCTACACGTTTAGTCACCAAGTTTCCCCCGCAAGTGTTGCTGAAAAAATAGCAAATGATTCAATTATTGTGAGGCGTTCAGCGCATTATATTCAGGAGTCATTAATAAGCTCGTTCCATTGTGATACACCGCAGCGCTTATGCATAGAAAAATTAAACAAAAGGCAAATGAGATCTAAATGCCAGTACGAGCGTGAATGCTCATTTGCTCAAAAATTCAATTTGCAATGCATTTTCATCACTATGGCTGGAGAAAAAGCAACTCCGTTCTGTCCGCTCCGTTTCTGAACGCGTTTTGAAATAGACTCAAACCGTTTTCAACGAATCCGTCAAAATGAGCCGCGGATGCGTCTGTGCGGCACAGCAGGGCCTCGTCTTTGGACCGGAGCGTGTGGGGTTTTCTGCGAAGCTGGTAACAGTTTAACTGCTGTATTGATCTCGGACTGCTTTGGGGTTTGGGCTTTTATCCAAGATAGAAATGGGGTAAAACTGACAGGTCTTGGGGGATGCGGACCTCTGCGCTGACAGAGCTGGAAGGTTCGATGGTAAAGATCTCCGCTGGAGTTTATCGAGCTGATTTCTGTCTCTCTGCCTCGTGGTGGGGCTGTGTATCGATGCATACGTGAAGAGGGAATTGCATCCGGAGAACTGAGCAGTATGCAGACAGAAGACGTCTGCATCAGGTAACATAAGACTGCATTACGCTGCGTGACGTGTTTTGCATTAAACATCAGTGTTTACTGCGGGTTTACGCACCATCTAGCCTAGGCTGGTAGGTTACACGTGTAATCAATACAGAAGTGTGTGTAAAATGAGGTACAAAATCCCTTAATCTGTTTGCAAACGAAGCCAAATCTGTATCTCACGACACCAGCTAAGTCAATACGCGATGTGAACTAAGTGGAATTAATGATCCGTTTAAACAAATTCAGTCCGTGAACCACTACAACCTCGTTTGCATACTTTAAAGAGCCGCAAATTCCCTTAGATCAGCATGTATTTTTGTTTTTGATGGTTCATGCTGTGTGTGCAGTATCCAAGATAGTTTTGCTGGTTAAATAAATAGTTCAGCCAAATATGAAACCTTATTCTTCAAGGCAGAAGTCCGTATATGGGCAAGACTTCCGGTTCGTTAGCCGCTATAAGGAGAAGTAAACGTGCAGTAAATGGTAAAACTGTTTGCACTGCAAACCAGTGTGCTTGTAATTAAGATAATACATTAAAATAATATGGTAAGACACCCCATTTGCAATATCAAAACGAGCTGTTTTGTACGGAAGCCAGACCCATAAAATTAACAAATGGCCACAACCTCTAAGAGACGAATAAGGTGGATACACAAATGTTCAAAAGTTTGGGGTCAGTAGCATTTTCCTTCATATTGATTTTTTTTATGCTATTAATTGTATCAGCATTGAGGCTTTTAATTGTTTAAAAGTTATAGTAAAGACTGTTTAATGTTTTAAAATATAATTGTAATAAGTTCTGTTCTTTTGAACTTCCTATTCAACAAAGAATCCTGATAAATAAAATGTATCACAAGCATTTGTTTGTTTTCAACATTGATAATAATCATAAATGTTTCTTGAGCAGCAAATCAGCATATTAGAATGATATCTGAAGGATCATGTGACACTGAAGACTGGAGTAATGATGCTAAAAAATTCAGCTTTTGCAACAAAGAAATAAATTACAATTTACAATGTAAACACATAGAAGACAATTCTTATAAATAAAAATAATATTTCATAATATTACTGTATTTTTAATCCAATAAATGCAGCCTTGGTGAGCACAAAAGACTTCTTTACAAAAACGACAAGAACAACTTACAAACCCAAACTTTTGAATAGTGTATATGATAGCCAATATTGCATGCTTTTCTGCATATTTTAACATTTAGAATATAATCTAGCACTACTTTAAATAGATGAGATTGTGATTATTTTTGAGCGTTATTTAGGAATATTTTTTTTATATGTGACCCAGTACCACAAACCAATCATAAGGGTCAATTTTTTTAAATTGAGATGTATACATCATCTGAAAGCTGAATAAATAGGTTTTCCATTGGTGGACAGGACAATATTTGCTTGAGATACAACTATTTAAAAAATCTAAATCTAAAAAAAGGCTAAAAAAAATCTAAATATTGAGAAAATCGCCTTTAAAGTTGTCCAAATGAAGTTCAAAATTTAAGTTTTGATATATTTACGGCAGGAATTTATTTTACAATATTTTCTTCATGGAACATGATGTTTACTTAGTATTCTTATGATTTTGCCATAAAATAAAAATCAATCATTTTGACCCATACAATGCATTTTTGGCTATTGCTACAAGTATACCTGTGCATACAAACTATTTATTTTATTTTTCAGTGTTTGTATTTACTGTATATATGTTATAATGTCTGCCATTTATGAGTTATTGACCTTTACATAAAAAAATGTTATCTGTACAACTGTATTACAGTAACTTTATGTGCGGAACAGACACAAAATAATAATTTTTCACTGATAAGCTTCTGCTCTGCTGTAAATACTGACAATTTTTGGCTGAACCGTTCCTTTAAGCTAGTTAAGTGGGTAATGATGCCAACCAGGCATTCTGGTCTTTTCAGTAAGGAAACCCAAATCTCCTCTCGTGTGAAATTCAGAGCGATCCGTCTCGTTCTTGAGTAAGCGGTGACCAGGTGGTTGAAGTCAGTGCGCCGCGGTGCTGTGGATGTGACAGGTGGCCAAAGGGCAGGTATGAAGCCGCGATCTGAACTCGACTGAGAGCACAGGGAGGCGCGTGCAGGGGCTTCACGCGGCCCAGCCAGAGTTAATGGGATCAGACGTGGAAAAAACGGATCTATCTGCCAGTTAATGTTTAATCCGCTCCAGCCTCAGGCTTCAACCATCTGATAATTCTGGGATGCCTCTCTTCATCATCAAGGTGTCAGAGGGAAGTGCCTCTGTAAATATTTAATTGGTTGCGGTGTGCCGCCCACTTCTGTTCTCTGTCCACTGTCTTCCCTGTAGCAATTTTTTATTGTGGTCTTTAGCCATATGACTCTCCCATGCCACCTTGTTGACTAGTGGTCAACTGTAGTATTGCACTTTATTGGCTGCAAAATGTAAAAAAAATATTGAAACTGTTAAAATGAACAATTTTATATTAATAAAATAATGAGATGAGATGATGTACGTTCATTTGTAAAGTTATTATTTATTTAATATACATTGACATACTTTATATATAATTTACAATGTAATTAATTATATATAATTTATAATTTTTATGTTTCGGATATTTATTAAATAGATTTTATTATGTATAAAATAAAACAAATAAAAATATTCAAATTTATATATTTATTTATATATTTAAATATGCATTTATATTTTATATATTCTCTTTTAGATAAATCACAAAATAGAAATAGATATGTGTATGTTTTAAATGATTTACATACTAATATAGATATATATATATATATATAATTTACGTTTTAAAATTGTTTATATATATATATATATATATATATATATATATATATAAATTAAAATAAATAAAATGCAGTCAAAAGAGGTCATTTTCATTTGTAAAGTTATTTATGTATTTTAATATAAATTTACGTTTTAAAATTCCTTTATATATATATATATATATATAATTTACGTTTTAAAATTGTTTACATATATATATATATATATATATATATATATATATATATAT
>JAHKKF010535766.1:21999-49717 GCA_019740295.1 Labeo calbasu | reverse complement strand
CCGAGACGACTCGTTCTTCCTGAGTCACAGTGAAAGAATCGTTCAAGAATTCGTAGCATTGTGGACGCACATCCCAGAGCCTGTGCTACACAAGCTTTTGTGCTTAAAAAGTATACAAATTTTTATTTTTCCAAAAAAAAAAAATTTTTGACAGATCGTTTCGCTAGATAAGACCCTTCATCCTTGACTGGGATTGTTTAGAGCCCTTTGAAGCTGCATTTAAACTTTTTAAAATTTAAACTTTTTACATTAAACATTTAAACTTTTTAAAATTTTGGAAGTTCAAAATCGAGGCACCAGTGAAGTCCATTATATGGAGAAAAATCCTGAAATGTTTTCCTCAAAAACCATAATTTCTTTATGACTAAAGACAAACACAAGAACATCTTGGATAACAACGGGGTGAGTGAATTATTTGTGAATTGTTGTTCTGGAAGTGGACTTCTCCTTTAAGTAGGGATAACTGCAGGCTCGCACAGTGGGTGTGGCTAAAGGTGCGACACATCAACGCGTTTCATGCCAGTCAATGTGTTTGCATAATTGACCTAATTGATGACGTCAATGAATCGCTGCAGCTCTAGTTAACACATTAACTAATGAAACCTTATTGTAAACTGTTACCGTTATGTTTATATCTAGCTTCCTGAGAAACATACAAGGTTTTGACATTTTAAGGTAACTCTGTCAGCCTCTCGAGTACTGAGGCTTGTTACTGCCACACGTTTTTAACAGGCTATGCACTTGATCGTTTCTGTGGTTGGCAAACGCTGACGGTAATTGAAATATGTCTGTGTGTGTGTTTGCAGCCACCACTCCACCACGAATGTACATTGGAGTGAAACGGAGCTTTGAGCCAGAAACGCCCGTGTCCTCAGTCCCTAAAAGATCCAGACGCAAAAATACATAAACTGGGTATGTAAACCGCCATCTGAAATGTTTTTTTTCCTGCCTTGTCTGTTTTTTCACTGAAGTTAATAGTTTGTTGTTGTTTTGTTTCTGCAGGTTGAAGTTACGTGAGCTGACAGCTGATGCAATGCTTTTTTTAAGTCCAGAGTGTCAAAGATTGTTGCATATTTTGTTCTTTGCAAATCCTTGTCTGATTTTTACTTTTCACTCTTTACAGATTGTCTGATTTAAACTGAAGCGAAAAAGTTAAATACCTGGACTGTGTCCATAATATATTTTGTATGTTTCTTTAAGGAAAAAACAATTTTACACTTACACCAGGTCCTGTCTTTTTTTTTATTCAACACAACACACAACTATTCAAGAAATGACACTGTCACTATAGTCCTACTCAGATGGGTTTGTTTTCCTGACGTGTGTCTATAAGGCCAGTGTATACATTGGTTTTTGCACGCATGCTATGTGGCAGATGCATACAGCTTACAATAGCATTTCAACGCTTACTTTACTCCATTCAACCACATGCGGTGATGATGTGTTTTTGTAGGCCAACTCGTAAGTTATCATCAACCAGGCTCCCTGGACAATAACCCATTAAGATTTTTCCACTGGCTTTTGCATTATTGCAGAAAATATGCTTTGCAACCAACAAACGTTTATTACACTTCTTTTATGAATTTTTAAGCCTAAATGCAATAACCAGAAGTAAAAGAATAAACGTTTTCAGTCTTTATTTTAAAGCATTTTCCCTGAATCTTTGAGTCAGAAAAGTGCAATTATAAGTCAAGTAGTTTACCTGTTTGTGATAACATTTGATGTCTGACAACCACTTATTAGCAAGCGCCTTTTTCAACAAAAGTAAAAGCTTTAAAAGAACTATAAGTTGGTTTTACTGATGTATTTTATGTTGTAGAATAAAACATGACAATATCTTGACATTTAACCAAAAACCCATTCAAAAAAGCCATTGACTTTGGGACGATGGAACCAGAAGTGTGAAAATGCAATCACTTGGTTCTCAGTTTTGGCCTCCAAAAAATACATCATCCCATTGTTTATCATCAGGTCGCATTGGACTGTGTCTGAAATCGCTTTCTGTACCTTCATATACTGCACTATTTGAGGGAACATCATAGTGCGCACTATCGAGTGCCCTTTTGCGCTGTCTGAATTGTTTTCATTCACTATTTTAGTGGACTAATGTGAGAAATAATGTATGAGGAAATCTAGCTTATTTTTCAGCATTCATTACCATAACAAACTGTTGTTCTTTTTTGTTATTTGCTTACCTTTTTTGTAGTTTCTCCCTGTAATAAACTACTTTTTGTAGTGAAATTAAAAAAACGGTTCACACAGTTTTGCCATATAGAGTGCTATGTGGAAAAATTGTGAAATACAATTTTTGGTTCGCTGAAGTCAAGTAACATTTGCTTTACAAGAAAGCTGAACTTCAGCATATTTTTGTACTGTATAATAGGTTGTATCATAACAGTTTTAACTCTTATACCTTTTAAGGATGTTATATATGCATAACTATATGTAAAACATGGCAGACACCAAAAGTTAGCCTATATACGGTATTTATGGATCGCTTTCTATTACTTTATCACTTAAATGTCTGGTGTTATCAGATAATCTTTTAAAATTACATAAATGGTTTTTAAAGTCTCCAGAATCTCAGGAAGTTAGAATGAAGTTAGAATCGTCATGATTTGAAACAAGTCATAAAATTATTTTTGCTCTAGTAAGATGCACTCTGTTAGCTGGTGTTTTGGTTTGTGTGTGCGATTTCATCAGAAAATCTAGATTAGTTATCTTTCAGAAAAAAAAGAATCCTGATCATTTACTCACCTCCATGCCATCCCAGATGTTCATGTCTTTCTTTCTGTAATAGAAAAATAAAGCTTATTTGAGGAAAACATTCCAGGATTTTCCTCCATATAGTGGACTTCAGTGGGAGCTAATGGTTTGAAGATCCAAATTGCAGTTTCAATGGAGCTTCTAAGGGCTTCTAAGAGGAATAATGGTCTTGCATAGCAAAATGATCAGTCATTTTCTAAAATAAATAAATAATGAATATATTTTGTTTTTACCACAAATGCTTGTCTTGCACTAGCTCGACTTGAGGCATTACGTAATCACGTTGGAAAGATCACTTGTGACGTAGGTGTTTACAAAGCGAACTTGCAAAGAATATCAAATGCCTTTTTTGAGTTCGAGTTTTTCGCCCTGCATGTCTTTTTTGAACTGAAATAGACTGATGAGGAACTAACTGCGTGACCTTTCCAACGTGATTATGCAATGCATGAAGTCGTGGATGTGCATGGCAGAGCTAGTGCAAGATGAGCATTTATTTTATTTATTCATTTTTTGTAAAGGGCATTTGACTTTGTACCATTGCTTTGTAAACGCTGGGTCGGTACTTCCGTCTACGTTATGTGACCTTTCCAGCCATTTCTACATAATGCCTGAAGTTGAGCTAGTGCAAGATGAGCATTTGTGGTTTAAATGTATGTACATTTTTATTTATTTTTTTTTATTAGAAAACGACACACATTGGCTCCCATTGAAGTTTACTATATGGAGAAAAATAATGGAATATTTTCCTCAAAAACCTAAATTTCTTTTCAACTGCAGAAAGAAAGAAAAACATGGGGTTGAGTAGGTTATCAGGAATTTTTTTGTCTGGAAGTGAACTAATTTTTAAAGGGATCTAGCAGAGTAAGGCATTAATGTGTGGTGAACAAGTACTAAAATGCATGCTAATAAGCAACTCGTTAGTAGAGAATTAGTCCCTAAAGTAAAGCGTTTCCGGGATCTTTAATTTTATAGACGTTTTATTATCCGTATGATTTTTTTTTACTATGCATTCTTAAAAGATAGCCTGCGTTTTAGCGAAATGGCTTTAATAATTTTAATAAGCACGTCTAAAGCTGAGTGTAATAATCAGTAAAGTTGGGAACCTGATCCCGCTGTGCAGCGTCCAGTAAGAAACTCAGCGGGGCGGGAGCTCGTGCAAACTCTCGCCACTGTCACATCTTTCTGCCATCATCACCCTGTCAAGAAACTTCAAAAAACATTCTGTTTGAGCTTTTTATACATACTTGGATAAGGTGGACGCTGACTGTAGTTGGGTGATTAGAAATGAAGTGCATCCTCACAGGTTACTCGCACTTCTGTGCAGCGCTTTTATTTATTAGTCTCATTACCTTTCCTTTGACTAATGGGACGCCGTCGAGGTATAGTCTGTTCCAGGGCAGCCCGTATTCCAGCTCTGTTTCGAGACAACGAAATCAGTAAGTATCCTTCTGTTATGGTGTTGGCTTTAGGAAAAACGTGGGCTATGAGTTATCTTGGGTAAATGTGGTTTTGAGAGTAGCAGCATATAATATATCGTATATTATTAATAATAAGGACAGAGTCCATCTCTTGTCTAATGGTTTTATTTTTTTTTCTTCCGGATATTTCAATGAAATAGACATATTGTTTGTTACACAGTAGTTATTCTAGTAGTCTATAACTACTGTTATCTAACAAGAAACTCTGATTAACGATTTATTATTTGATATTATTTTATAGTTCACTTTTAGCTAATCAATTACAACTATTTTTCACGCCTCGCTGAGAGCTACTAAGAAACTAGGAAACGTTTTACAATATCCTTGTTACACATGTACTAACAACACTAAATTATGCATAATTACATACAATAACCCCTAAACCTAACCATTTAGTAAGTGCTTGTTAATTAATTAAGTGCTTAAATATATAATTACACTGTAACGAGGTTACCGCTAAATACAGTGGGTAACACTTTAAGGTGTCCTTGTTACAGTGTAATTCTACATTTAAGTACTGAGTAATATTAATTAACTACGTGTACTTACTATATAGTTAGGGTCTGGTTTAAGGTTTCTTGCATGTAATTAACCTTTACCTTTACGAAAATTAACCATGGTTTTATTATAGTAAGTGTGTAGTAACCATGTTTTTTTGTATTGATTACCATTTTTGCTACAAATACCATAGTTAAACTACGGTTAGACCATGAAAACCATGGTTAATTTGTAGTTACCATGTTTTTTGATTTTATTTGTAATAAAACCATGGTTAATTTTTCGTAAGGGTTAACAAGGACACCTTAAAATACAGTGTTACCAAAGAGTAACCAAAACTACATACATTTATTTTATGGTGTCCTTGTTACACTGTAATTGTACATTTAAGTATTAAGTAATATTAATTAACTACATGCACTTACCATATGGTTAGGGTTAGGATTAGGGTTTGTTTTAGGGTTTAAACAAGGACACCTTAAAATAAAGTGTTACCAAAGAGTAACTGGAACTACGTACACTTTAATAATGAATGTGATTAAGTACTTAATTAAGTACTTCTCTTGGTAATTTTCTGCCAAGCCATTATCCATTAAATTTAGACTTTTCTTTTAACCTTAAAACAATATTGAAATGCACAATTAGGGTAACACTTTATTTTATGATGTCTTTATTACACTGTAATTATACATTTAAGTAGTAAGTAATGTTAATTAACTACATGCACTTACTACATGGTTAGGGTTTGTTTTAGGGTTACTTGCATGTAATTATGCATAATTAATTGTTATTATAATAGTATGTAAATGTAATGTGTGTAACAAGAACACCTTTTAATAAAGTGTTACCAAAAAGTGTAACCGTAACTACATACACTTTAAAAATTGATGCGATTAAATACTGAAGTACTTCTACTGCCAAACATTATCCATTAAATCTACAGACTTTTTTAACCTTAAAACAATAATGCAAAGCATTATTAGGGTTACACTTGTCCTTGTTACTGTAATTGAACATTTAAGTACTAAGTAATGTTAATTAACTACATGCACTTACTATATGGTTAGGGTTAGGTTTAGGGTTACTTGCATGTAATTATGCATAATTAATTGTTATTATAATAGTATGTAAATGTAATGTGTGTAACAAGCACCTTAAAATGAAATGTTACCACAATTAGGAATAAGGATAAAACAGCTGTGAAAAATCAATGCAGAAAACTCATATTAATGTACAAAGAGCCCTGTTTTTATGGACTTTTCTTAAAGCGAAGTTGTATCCCACTAATAAATTTAGTGCTACTAAATCTGTCAGAAGAAATTACTCTTCAAAACCTCAAAAGCTTACAATGTTTTTACTAGGGAGTTATCATGCATTTCCATATAATTAGTAATTCCCTCTGAAAGACTGGGTAATATTACCCAGCTAACGAAAATATGTTCCATTTAAGTTCAAAATTCAAAATTTGAGAATGTTGGGAATGTTACTTTTGAATGTTCTCTGAACATTCTAAAACAAGTAGTAACATCTAAAAAATGTAACATTTAAAAGCATTTTAGATTTAGTCCAGCTAAAATGTTACAAAAGCATTCTACAAATGTGATGATGTTTTTGTGGTAACATTGAAAACATTATAAAAGACCAGAAAACTTTAAACAAACGTTCTGTTAACATTTGTTCATAACTTTGAGAGAACGTTAGCCAAAAAGAATGAATGTACAGTATAAATTTGCTCTTCACTCTTTTGCAGAAACTGGTGTGCTTTTGTAGTGCATAGGAACGTGACGTGCGTTGTGTTGGCGGCGAACGAAAACGTCATGGAGCCGCAGCTCCTGCCCTGTCCGCCGCATCAGCCTGACTGCACACAGCGGGTGATGTAAGTGTCTCTGGAGAGCGCATGCAGTGGGCGGGGGTTGCATGGACATTTTTATTGGTGGAAGTGTACAAAGATCAGATTAGATGAGATCAGAACTGGATTGAAGTGCAATTGCTCTTAGAAGGATAAGCAGTGCAGTTAAATTGGACCCACTGACTGGCAGGCCATTGCTTTATCTGCATCCAAATTATTTACGACCTCTGAAGGGCCAGGGGCCACACTGAACAGTCTGTTTTAGCCTGTGTAAATTGTCCAGAATCCGTGAGAACCTTTTCAGAAATGCTGCAATTAGAAAGTTACACACGTTCGTACACATCGCCCGCTTTTAAAGCTGCGCTCCAGATGTGTGTCGCTGCTGGAGTAAATCCTAATAAATTATGAACGTAATTCTGCACTTTGTTGTTTATGTTTGCACGGCTCATTAAAACAGGAATGCTTCTTTTTGTGGACAGAGTGGTTAGGTGAAAAAAATGAGTGACATTTTTTAAATCTCGCAGGACTGTTGTCACTTCGCTTGTTCTGAAACATGCAGCAAACATCCAGGATATGTGCTGTTTAGTGGTCTGTCGCTTTAATGTGGTAGTTAAAGCTTAACTGTGTTAAATACTTTCCTATGTAGAAAGTAAAAACTTTTTTTTTTTGGCCTTTTTTTGTGAACTAAGGCAGTGTTAGCTTAGATTAAATGTTTTGTTGTCTTTAAACAATATATTTATTTTGGGAGAAAATAATTATTAAAATGTGTGCTCTCACATGCATTCAAGGTGTAAAGAAAATGTTTTATATTGTGACGGGGTCAATAAAATGAAACATTTGAAAAAGAAGCACACTGTGGCATATTTAAAAAAAAAGACCACTTATTACAGAAATAAAAGAATATAGTGTATACTAAATGTCATTTTTCTGACAGTTAAATGCATGTTAATCACAATAATATTTGACTGTATTATAGATTAAATTTATAGGCAAACTTTGTGCCTTTTCATTATTTTTTTGCAAACTGCGCTTTTTAAATGTGTACTTAAATGTGTTCAGAAACACACAGTCGAGGTCAAAAGTTTACACCCTTCTTGCAGAATCTGCGAAATGTTCATTATTTTACCAAAATAAGAGGGATCATATAAAATGCATGTAATTTTTTATTTAGTACTGACCCAAATAAGATTTCGTGATAGATAAATGAGTCCCTTGTTTGTCCTGAACAGTTAATCTTTCAAGTCCCACAAATTCTTTGGTTTTTCAGCATTTTTGTGTATTTGAACTCTTTCCAACAATCACTGTATGATTTTGAGATCCATCTTTTCACACTGAGGACAACTGCGGGACTCGTATGCAGCTATTACAGAAGATTCAAACGCTCACTGATTCTCCGGAAAGAAACACAATGCATTAAGAGCCGGGGAGTTTAAACTTTTTCAATTAAGAAGGTTAATTTAACTTATTTTGTCTTCCTGGAAACATGAAAGTATCTTCTGTAGCTTCTGAAGGGCAGTACTAAATGAAAAAAAAAGATATTTAGGCTAAATAAGGAAAATGTACACATCTTCCTTCTGTTTAAAAGTTTTCACCCCCAGCTCTTAATGCATCATGTTTTCTTCTGACACATCAGTGAGCATTTGAACCTTCTGTAATAGTTGGATATGAGTCATTCGTTTGTCCTCAGTGTGAAAAGATGGATCTCAAAATCATACAGTCATTGTTGGAAAGAGTTCAAATACACACAAATGCTGAAAAACCAAATAATATGTGAGACCTGAAGGATTTTTCTGAAGAATAGTGGACAGTTTAACTGTTCAGGACAAACAAGGGACTCATAAACAACTATCACTAAACAAAAAAACACAGCTGTGGATAATTCAAGTAACAACACAATATTAAGAATCAAGCGTGTGTAATCTTTTGAATGGGGTTATTTTTATAAATTCAACTGTTATTTTCTCTTGTGGACTATATGTAAACGTCTTTCACATGAAATATTTTATTCAGGTCAGTACTAAATAAAAACAACATGCATTTTGTAAACATATCTGAAAATTGTGTAAACATGATGCTTGCTGTAGTTCTTCTACACTGAATGTGAACATGCATGTATTCATCTCACCTGCATAAAAACAGATTCAGTATTCCTCAAAATGATGCAAAAGTAACGTAACACATTACTTTTCATGTAACTAAATGTAACTATGTAATGCAATTAGTTACTTTTTTAGGAAATAACGCAGTATGTAATGCATTACTTCTAAAAGTACCTTCCTCAACACTGAGGTGAAGGGCATACAATATGCATACATTGATTAATGGTTTATATCAGCGTTTAACAGCATAATCCATAACTTTCTTTCTAGGTATCATACTCAAATGAGGCCCATGTACAAAATAGGCTACAAACAAGTAACTGAACTGGAATGGAGGTGCTGTCCAGGATATCAAGGTCATGACTGTAAAGAGCTGAAAAATAGCCTACAGAAACCCAGTGTTTTTGAAGAACCACGTCAAGATGTTCCTTTAACCAACAACCAATACCCAAGCATAATGGGTATGTGTTTTTAATTACTTTGAATTTGGAAAATTGTCATATTTGATCTACATCTACATCTTCAGAGGAATTTTTTGAGTAATCAACTTTAAAAAGTGTTTATGCAACAAATTATGTTCCTCTAACTTAATGTTGTTCATTGGTTGAACACCCTTGCATTAGAAGTTGTCATAAAATTATAGAAGACTGATGCCAACTGTTATGTTAATTTGTTTCTTCAGCCAAAATATTTTTAGAGTATATAATGTGATTTTGGTTGTTCTAGGAGCAGATGTGAAACATCCGTGGTCTCAACCTGGGCAGAAAGGACATCATAGCAGTCAACTGGGAGATTATGGAGATCATCAACAGGAGAGTCAACGAGTTAAGGCTTTAGAAGAAGAAGTGGAGCGTCTTTCTCAGACAGTACTCAGCCTGCAAGCCACTTCATCAGCCAATGCAAACCTACGGGTAGATCTACAGGAAGATGTTACCAAATACGTTCTAAACATGTTGGGGAATCTGCAACAGCCACAGGATGTCAAAGCGGGTGGAATCGAGAGCATTACGCTCCCGTACGACCTCCATCCATCACCAGGCACCGACGAACTTCAGAACCAAATTACCCAGCTCTCCGACACTGTCAGTACCAATGCTAATAGCATTCAACATCTGCTGATGAGGATCCAGAACATTGATGGACAGTTGCATCATCTAACACAAGCAAGCAATACTGGACCACTTCCAACGGCTCCAGCCAATGAGTGTCAATGTCAGGCGTACATCGATGAAAAGCTTTCCGCTCTACGTGAGGAGCTTCTTCAAGGAATGGACATTAAAATAGCAGACATGAAGAATTCATGTGACTACAAAGTAACCTCCATTCAGGAACTGTGTGAGGAACAAGAAAACTCTTACATGAGCTTGGCCGAGCTCCTTGATTCCAAAGAGACTGAACTCCGCAAGGAGATCCAAGACTTACGTCTCCAGCAAACCCAAGAGTTGGACAATGCTGAGGTCCAGAAGCTCAAAGACACCCAGCAGATACTCCAAGATGCCATTAGAGAGCAGAATGCCACTATTGCACAGATAAATGCACAAGGGCAGGTTCTGGAGGCAAGGGTTAGTCTTGCAGAAAAGAGCGCAGAGGTACATTGCCTCTATCTTGAGGAGAAACTGAGAAGGGAAAGACTTAAGGAAGAGGAAGTCCAAAGAAAAGCTTTTGAAGAGAAGTTCAGTGGTGTTCAACATGACAACAGCACTTTCCAGCTACTCTTAGATCAAGATCAGCGCCTGGAAGTCTTGGAGAAACAAACACAACACCTGCAGGACGAGGTGGACTCTCTAAAGAGAGATCTCAATCAGTCCATAAGTTTTGAAACCCTTTTCCAACGGGTGGAAACTCTAGAGGTGGATTCTGGGCGAGGCCAAGAGCAAGTGAAGACAATGAATGGCTTGCTTGATGGGCTTGATGGACGCATTGCTAGCATCGAAGGCGTTTGTGGGCGGTTTGAGCCAATGTCAGACAGTCTCAAACGGATTAAAGATGGACTGAACAAGCACGTCAATGGCTTGTGGACTTGCGTCCGTCAGCTGAACAGTACAGTCCTCGCACATACAAGGGACATTAACACGTTTAAAGCAAATTCACACATCACAAAAGACAGCCAGGATGGGATCACTGATGCACCTACAGGTAAGCAATGCTCTTCTGCAGACAACAAAAATGGGGTTTAGTTTATCCAAAGAAATAGTGCAGTATTTGCAAGGTTATCCTTGGAGCTTGGATATTCAGAAGCCTATTTCTTGGAAAACTGATGGGGTATTCAATTAAAATGACTCAAAGACTTTAGTAGAGACTTAAAAGAAACTATACAAGTGTTTCAGCTGGATGATATGACGATATATATGACATTGATATAAGTGATCACCGGGGTTTAGACCACCCTATTTTGTATTTACAAAATGAGTTCACGGGCAAATTTGCTTTATTTATTATCACATATAAGTGTTAGAAAACACAATTCCTGGCTGCATCAATATCCATTGACCACTGGATATTTGTTAAGTTGTTAGGCACATTATATCAAGTTCAGCAACCTTTAGTTTAAACTGATTATCGTTTGTTTTACTCGCGTTTTCGTATTTTCCCTATTGAATCCATTCACGCTGAAGGCTCTTTTGCAACTCAGTCTGGCTGAGGGGTGTGTCCCGGCTGGAAAGTGACGTCAGTGCATACTCTCTATTATGCCCCTTTTTTACAAGATGTTATATTGGTCTTGGGTGTCCCCAGAATGTGTCTGTGAAGTTTCAGGTCAAAATACCCCACAGCTTTATTTTATTAAAAGTATGTCATCTTTTATGTCAAATTAAGAAAAATGTTTATGAGCTTTTTAAAATGTCTAATTAAAGCAATAGAATAAGAAAAATAAGTCACCAATCAAATTAAATCTTATTCTTCTATTAATTTTAGAAGAAAATTAAATATTTATTCTAATTAGTATAACAAAATTAATTTGTACTACAGAGCTGGCACAGAAGAACACAAAAGTGGCTATTGCTGCATTTTCAGACATGTAATGAGGCTCAGAAGTGGCAATTAAATTCATAAATTCATGTTGAGATTAATGTTTTAAATATAACAATTTGAATATAGAAATATTAAATCATTTAAATGACTGAAAAGATTTTAAAATTAAACTAAAACTGCCAGTAGGTGGCGGCACTGAATCATTCATTCATTTGATTTGTTCAAACAGCTGATTCATTCAGCAGTGAAGCAAGTGACTGTCTCTGTGAATGGGTAATTGATTTATTTGACTCATTAGATTAATTTCTAATGCAGAAAATCACGTTCATTCATAAAAGAAACAATGCTGTGTTTGAATGGAGATGCACAACTTAGCTGTCACTTCATTTTAAACTATTTTCGTCAGTGAAACAGGGCAAAATCAGACAATATTGTTTTAGTCAGACAATGTTAGTCACTTAATGTTACTCAATATCACATTTACAAACTCCCTCAATAATGTTTAAAAGCTGTCTTACTATGAAACTCTGGCAATGCAGGACTGTCAATCAGCTGCCGTGGGCGTGGCCTAAACAATGTGATGTCACACCGCTTAGAGAATCAAAACGGCACGCCTAATGAGACTGGTTTGGTTTAATGAGGATTAAAAAATAAGGAGTAGGTGGATTTTTATCATTGTAGGGTGGTTGTGTTTACACACCGCCAACACACATTTATTTCCAAAAACCATGTAAAAGTGGATTTTGCCTAATATGTGCCTTTTAAGATTGTTGTTCTAAACCATACGCAAGTTACGCCTAAATCCACAGGGCTGAAGGGAACAACTAGATTTCAATAAAATTTATTGAAAAAAGGCTGCAGGTTAAATAAAAAAGTTACGAAAGTTTTTAATAAGTGTTAAAGTGTTAAAGTGTTTTGGAGCCCCAACTAACAAAAGATAAAAATCCAGAAACCGTCTAGGTTATAGAATTGTCAGAAATTGATATGCACTAATAAAAATCATAACCATTAAAAATTAACTAACCATTTTGACATTGCAAATAAGGAGAGGACTATTTTCTCAATATGTGCCATTTTCTACACAATGTTCTTAATTCCTATTGGTAGTATTTACTTTTTCATAATGAGTGAAAACGTCAATATATGTCTGGTTTTCTTGTGTTGAACTTGTTTGGAGATGCATTAATATTGATGGTAAGTTGCAACATGTAATAGCTTCTAAAAATATTTTTCTGATACAATCTTAATTGCACCTTGGTTTTAAATAATTATTTAGTCTTTCAGAGCTGTAGTGCAGTGCTTTGCAAATTTTCTCTTGAACCATAAGCTGCTTTGACTCATTAAATAATAGTATTACTGTAACATTTCCAGAACTTTTGGGTAATTACACCATATCTACTGTGCATGCAAGTCTGTTCATTCACAAATCAGCACAGAAACATTGGTAAACTCTGAAATGTCAGTCTTCGGAAGTGACCTTTAAATGCACTGCACCTTTTTATTCATTTGCCTGGATGAGAAGAATCTCTGTCCAGTTTAACAACATCATTACTGTCAATATCATGGAATAATTGTGTCATCTCTATCAGATCTTTGTGATTGGTGCAGAGAAAACTTCCTACACCAGTGTGCCCTGACCTTTTAGGTTGTATGTGCGAAAGTCCCAGTAGTCTCTTTAGAAATTTCCTGCCCCTACTATCAAATAAAGAAGGGAAAAAGTCTGAAAATCTGATCTAATACATTCTTAAAAATAAAGGTTTCGAAACGGTGTTTCCATACCAGTGCTATCACAGAAACATTTTTGGTTCCAAAAAAGAACCTTCTAGTGAATATTTCTTAAAAGAACCATTTTTCACTTAGTTTAAAGAACATTTTAATATGTGAAAGAGCCATACGGATAGATGTCAATGAAGAACCTGTTTTTAAGAGTGTAAGCAAATGGTCTGTTTTTTGTCAATGCTTTTAGTCAAAACGTCTTTTGAGTTTCTGGAAGCTTCTGTTGTATGAACTCTCCAGTGCAAATGCGGTCTACGGTGTGCATGAGGTTGTGTTTTTAGAGGGATTTCCTTTACAAACACAAGAAAGTTTGTGTGTTGTAAGCAGGTAAGTCCCAGGGGAAGTTGTGTTTCCCCTTTACGTATTAATTGTAGACACATGTTACAACTGGACAGGCTCTAGAGTTGTGCAACGTCTGGACTTTTATGACATTATAGTGTGTGTGTGTGTGTGTGTGTGTGTGAGCATACATGTGGGCATCTGCTTCTCATTTGGTGTATTTTTTTTTTTTTTTGATTCACAATTTACAAGATGTTCTGAACGCACTAGTCAGCTTGGCGTTTCACCTATTGCAGTTGATACTATTGCAACACACATCAGCAAAATGTAAAATGTTAATGTAAAATGGCGTAAGGACGAGGCCAAAAAGTGATTTGTAAAAACAGCTTTGTTTGGAGTAAATCAAAAAGATATTTTCAAGGGGTCTAGGAAGTTAAACATTTTGTGTGCATGTGGTTGCACTTCATTTTATAGTACGTGCATTTACTTGTAATTACAGTGTACTTACCTGAAAGTACTGGGTAATATAAGGTAACTACATGGGTTAAGATTAGGTGCAGGTTCTGGGTAAGTACCTAGTTATTTCCCAGTTATTTTAATTGCTATAAGAAGTTTATTGTATGTACATGCAGGACTGTAAAATAAATAGCTGCCAAGAAAGCCAGTGCATCATGAGTATGAATATAAGAAAAACATTACAGTAAGGTCCCATTAACAGACATTAAGTAAAAATAATGGTCACATTTGTTACATTATTTGTACAGAAGAACAAATTTATACTCTTGCGCGTTATGTATCATGCACTTTATTGTCTTTGACAGACAGCATGTTAAAGCCGTTCAGGCTGTAATTTCTCCCTCTCGAAAAAAGCGATGATGGATGCATTCAAAACATCCAGTATTGCAGGCTTTCCAGAAAATGAGTGCACTTTCTGGACCTCTGTTTTTCATAAATACTACCTTGTATTGTGCACATTACTTTTTGACAGACATCAATGTTGTGATATTCAGAGGAGGTGGATTTGAGAACAGATGGATTGTAAAGTAATAACTATTTTTTTTAGCCTGCAAGTATTCAGTGATTGATGCCCATTAGTGTGTTATGATCATGTTTTTATTTCTAATACTTCCTTCTGAGAGTTTTTTGACGGAAATGATAACATGCATAAGGGGGAAGTATGTCCGAATTTTGGTTAATTATAAAACACGCTGGAGACATATGTAATGCTTTTTGTCTACACTGTAAAAAAACAATTTCTTGATTCAACTTAAAATAATTTTTTTACCCGGCTGCCTTAAAATTTTAAGTTCAGTCAGCTCAAAAACGTTTAGTCAACTTGAAATGTTAAGTTGTACTAAGTGACAACTTAAATATTTGAGTTTATTCAACTTAAAATTTTAAGTCGGCTGGGTAACAAGCCCAGCTTCTAGGTTTAACAAACCAAATTGTTTGTTTAGTTAACTCAAATATCTAAGTTTTCAGTTAGTACAACTCAACATCTTAAGTTGACAAAACTTATTTAAGTTGATTGAACTTAAAATGTTAAGTCTGCAGGGTAATAAATTATTTTAAGTTGACTCAACAAATTGTGTTTTATTTGTTACAGTGTAGTTCATTATACTTATTTTATGAAATTAAATATTTCGTGGCTTAAATTACATTAGAGACACAGGTTTGCCTTGTCAAAAATCAAAGTTTTGAAAATCAAGTTAGTTTTTTTACCGGAAAAAGGAGTTGTTTTAGATATCTTCTATGACAGAAATCTTTTACTTAAACCCATGAAAATGCAGATTCTGTTGTAAATAGTAGTAAAAAGTGAGTTTTTTATAACTCTCGTCTCTTGCATTATTACCCTTTGAGCAGTGAGCAGCTTTGTGGTACAAATGCACTCGTCCTTCTCAGTCACATTTGACCTTTGACATCTGAGATGATCATTTCCTTCAAGCGTGTCTCACTGCTCACACATGTATTTTTATATATTTTATCTGGAGGTCTAATTGTGGGACTCCATTCAGAAAGAGTGGCCATTAGTTTATCAGAAAGACATTGATATAACCACTGCATTATCCCATGATTCAATGTCCTCTTTGTTCCTCCTTCCTGTTCCTCTCTATGCAATAAACAGACGATCTCTTTTATTGCATTCCTTTCTTAAGATAAATGCAACACATGTAGAGGGGCTTTGAGACCTCCTTCATTCCTGTCTGTGGCCCCTTTCAGTCTTATTAAAATACCGAAATATGTTTGTGTGTGGTAGACCTCTGAAACAAGGCAGAAGGTTTCTTTGGTCCAATAAAAGTACAGTTCAGTTTATAGTTACACAGTTAAATGCATATGGAACAATATGTTATACAAAGTGTCTTTCAGTTTCAAGCATTATCCACATTGCTTAAAAACAATACAGTAATTAGGCCCCTATGAAATCTAGTTTTCCCAAACAGTTGTTTGTTTTAATATCTCTCAACTCTGTTTTAATGGTTCAATTTTAGTATTGAAAAAGCATGTCTAATTAATTTAAATCATGAAAACTTTACAATTTATTAAAATAAAAAAAATACAAACATATTTGAAAAGCATTGAAAAGCAAAAAGGAATTTTAAACAAATCCAGAAACATGCAAGTTTCATATTTAAATAGTCTTTTAAATTTGAATAGATTAATATACAAAGACACTAATCTGCATTACTTTCCGACATTCCAAATTATACATTAAATTCCATTTTTATGACTGAATTCCGTGTTTCCTTTCGTGGTTTCTGCATTGTGGAAATCATAGAGCCCTAAATAATAGTAACAAGCATATTCTGGTATTTGTTAGTGCCCTTTTATTTCTTGTCGCCTACTTTTCTGACCATTCATGAACAAATAACCTGTGAAATGTAGCTTCAGTTTAACTGGATTTTACCAGCTTGATCAAGTTGATTTTGATTCAGACGTGACTGAAAGTTTTGATGACAAAGTGGATGAGTACTTTGTAATTAGCTGCTCTATTTCCACTAGTTTGGCCCATTCAGGGTCATTTATGAGCATGACAAGCAGGCATTATCACATAATTTGGCCAAATAGGTGATGTAGAGGCACCTCAGTAATAACTAATGTTTATTAAAAAAGTTTTTTGTGAAAGTTATGTTTAAGGGTAGGTTTAGGGAATTGAATATATCCTTAGCTCAGCATAAAAAGCATTACACCTATGGAAAGTCCTTGTAATATAGGAGTGCCAACATATGCATGTGTTTTAGTCGATGAGATCATGTGAGCAATCGGGTGTGACATGTAAAACTGCTCCATTTCTAGTTCTCTCATTGTTGGGAAGCAACTTATTTTCTCAGTAGCATGAGAACACTGTAAAAAAATTCTGTGAAATTTACAGTCAGAAAATGGCAGCTGCGGTTGCCCGAACTTTAAAGTACCATAGAAACATTTTAAGTTTTACAGATTTAACTTCAGTGTACAGTAAAAATGATGTACATCAACTGTAAAATAGCATAAAATGACAGGAATGCCATTTCATGAGTCATGAGGATGGATTCTTTTAAACCAGATGGCATTGTATGTGTCATGTCTGCTAATTATTCTGTCCTCCCATCAGCATTCTTCTACCTTTCTCCAGATGTTCATAAGACTTTTTTAGATTTTTCTTACCTCCTATGTCTAGAATGTGACAAAAATTGGTTGCACATATTTAATTTTTGTTATGTTCAGACTTGTTAAACTATAGAGCGGAAATAGGCTCTCCACACTCTTTCACCAATGCATCAAAATTTGTATCAAACAATTCAGTATAAATCTGCAAACTTTTATAATTTAAATCATTTTGTTCATCAACTTAATTTTTAATTTTTCTTTTTAATGCAACTTATGTTTTTCACAATTGTAAAAATGTATCTCTTTTTTGAAAACAGCTATAAGTACAGCTTTCATGCAAAATCTTTACACAGAATGTAGCAACGAGCCACTTTAAATTGCAAAGTTAAATTGCTAAAAATTAAGATGCATCGAGAGTCGTTTTGGAATTGGATCATTAATAAAATCATGAATTAAAATGAAATCAACGCTGGGATTTCTCTTGGGACGGAATTGTATACAGCAAAGTCACACCTGTTAACTGCCAGGCAGTCTTTATTTCTTCTTGCCTCAGTCTCAGCCGTCACTCTTCTGCCTCTCCAGGTGTTTCTGAAGATACAACGGCTGTAAAAGCTTCCGTGGAGGGAGGTCAACCACTCCCATCACTAGAGTCTGTGGAAACAGCGCCTCGGGTAACCAAAACCTCTTCTTACACCCCTCAGGGGATCAATGGGAGCATGCCGTCCATTACGGGCTATGCGGGAGCACCAGGTAAGCATATTTGTATTTGTATATTTGTATCTACAGTAGATTTGGGTTACCTCACAGAATTTGTTTAATTGTTCTTGACAGGTTATCCAGGGATTCCAGTTGCTGCTCTCGGTCCTGACTCCGTTTCTGGTATTCAACACATTATTAAAGCTGAACAGTGTTGGGGAATTAATGAATAATCTAAATAGCCACAAGTGATTATCAGGCAATTATCAGGGTTCAAGCTTCATGATGTACATGATACATACATGATACATACAACACTTTGTGCAAATCAGACATACAACCTATGAGTTTGAAAGCAAATGGCAAAACTTACAGAAATGGATACAAAAACTAAATGATCTTATTATAAAGCCATCTTGTGTCCAATTCTTACAAAATTTGGTACACTGCCTAATGTGAACACCCGGTATGTATTTGCCAAACTTGATAGTGATCAGCCATTCACAACTGAAAAAATACAGTGTTTAAGTATGGATACTGCAAAAAAAAAAAATACCCAATTAGAAGTCAAAGAAGAAGTCTAACCAAAAATTTACTTTAATGAAAGTAAACAAAACAAAAGACAAAAATTAACTGATGAAATCAAGAAAAAGATCAAGTTACTAAAAGACTTATGTAAAGAGACTTATTTAATTACAGTTTTCCCAATGGCCCACCACTTTTTGTCTGTAATTTTAGATTTGGCTGGCAATCAGCAGTATAAGATGGATGATCAAATTGATCTTCCTGGAATTTGTTGAATAAACATATTTAGAAGACATTTACAAACGGATAATTCTATAAATAGCCCCAAGAAACATTCACACATACAGACAAAATGCATGTACATAAAACAGTCACACATAAAATTGCTTTTACATTTCACATATGCATATAACATTTTACTCTTCTCTCTCACACACACATATACACTAATAATCGCACATTCACTGTACAGATGTACATGTTTTCTTGCTATGCAAGTATGTGTTCCCAATCCATTTCAAGATCATTATTGCTTTTGCATAGGATAATTACTGTATCTACCACAGACATTAAATAATACAATGATATATCTCATACTCAAGGTATGTTTTACTATAAATTCATATATATGATCATTCATTTTCACATTGTTTTCACTGGACCAATCAGCTGTAAGCTCATGGTGCATTGGATGCTTCATCTGGAGACAGAATTGATGTTTGATTGATGCATACAGAGATGCATTTAATATGCATACTGTTGAAATTAAATATTATATTGATGAGCTATGATACAGGAAGAATGTTAAATAATAGAGGACCCAGGATTGAGCCTTGAGGAACACCAAAAGATATCTCATGATGTTCGAAGGTGTGAGAACCCAGCGTAACATAGTTTTCCCTGTTGCTTAAGTAAGATCTAAACCAGTAAAAGATTGGACCTGATAGACCAGCCCTGTTCTGCAGTTCATTTAAGTAGTTCAAAGATCATGGATTGAATTCAGTGTTGGGGAGTAACAAGTAACAGAATTCCGGAATTTAATTACAAAATAAATGTAACTGTAATTAGTTACAGTTACTGGGAAAAAATGTGTAATTACAGTTACTTTTGAAAATGTTAATTATTTCAAAGGGGGTTACATGAATTTTTTTCACACACACCTACCCACATACAGATTTAATTGACTTTTCCAAAATTGCATTGACTGCTCTAAAATGAGACACCAATGTTTCAGGAGTTTAGGACACAGAAAAGCTGATTCTTAACTTTTTTATTTCCTATTTGGGTTTATGCATAAACTTTATTTTCTAAGATTAATTGTGTTTTTTTCCAAGGCATTGTTAGTTGCCAGTGTATCCTCTCATAACTATGCAAACATTTGATTTCAAAACCAGTATCATAGCTATTAAACTATTTCTTGTTATGATTTCAAATCTGTATTTAACATCAGAATGATCTTAAAGTAAATAAGAGGTGTTAAGTCTGAATATGTGTGGCTGTGCTTTAAAGGAGAACTCCACTTTCAGAACAACAACTCACAAATAGTTTACTCACCCCCTTGTCTTCCAAGATGTTCATGTCTTTCTGTCTTCAGTTGTGGAGAAATTATGGTTTTTGAGAGAAACATTTTAGGATTTTTCTCCATATAATGGACTTCACTGGTGCCCCAATTTTGAACTTCCAAAATGTAGTTTAAATGCAGCTTCACAGGGCTCTAAATGATCCCAGCCGAGGAAGAAGGGTCTTACCTAGCGAAACGATTGGTCAATTTTTTCAGAAAATAAAAATTTGTATACTTTTTAAGCACAAAAGCTGGTGTAGCACAGGCTCTGGGATGCGCGTTCACGTACTATTGAAATAACAAGCGGAACATAGGCGGATCTACAGACCCAGTGTTTACAAAGCGAACGTGCAAAGACTAATAAAGTGCAAGTAAGTCAAACGCTGTAAAAAGGTACAACGATTTCGGACAATTTTGAAGTCGTAGGAGAAAATAACATGGAGTTTTTACTAAATGCTCTAGCTTTTTGAGTCGGAGTACACAGACAAACTTGTGGTGATTCGAAGATGTGATTCGTAGCAGTGATGGGAAGTTCGGATCATTTTACCGACTCGGACCTTTGAGTCTCGTTCAGCAAAATGGACGAATCTTTTTTTGAGTCATTTCGTTAATTTTAGCAAAATCAGTATCACGTGACAGCCCCATAAGATGAACGAATGACTCGAAAAACCCGAAGACTCGAAAGAGGTGAACTAATTCCAGTACAGAACCTAATAGGATGTTGCGCATGTGCAACTGAACGAATCACTCCCCGAGACGACTCGCTCTTCCCGAGTCACATTAAAGATTTGTTCAAAATGAATGAATCGTTCAAGAACGACCCGTGGACGTGCATCTAAGAGCCTGTGCTACACAAGCTTTTGTGCTTAAAAAGTATACTCATTTTTATTTTTGAATAAAAAATAAATGAAGTCCTTTATATGCAGAAAAATCCTGAAATGTTTTCCTCAAAAAACGTAATTTCTTCACGACTGAAGACAGAAAGACATGAACATCTTGGATGACAAGGGGGTGAGTACATTATTTGTGAATTGTTGTTCTGGCAGTGGACTTCTCCTTTAAATTAAATTCTCTGTCTCTGTAGAATGCTTGATTCTGATTGGTCAGTCATGACATTCCAAGGTATGTTATTCCCCAAAAATAACTGGTAATAGCTAATAACCCAAACTCATCTGGGCAACTTAATTCGGCTTTCTATGAATTTAATATTATGTGTACAGTTTCTTAATTCTGTCAACTTCCTACTTGCTAGGAACTGACTTCTTTATGGAAGTTTTGCGTTCAAATATTTCAACTCAGATCAGTGTTTTGTGTCTAATTATTTACTTTTGTGGCAAGCAGCTGTGTGGAATAATGTACATCCAGCCAGTTTTTATACCAAAATAAAGATGTATATTATCCCTTACTTATTATAATCTTAATCAGTGTTGAGTGCTACTGTAAGGTTAACTCTGCCTTATTTAAATGTGTTTAAAATAATTAACAGTTAAACATATTAGAAATTTAGAAAAGTGATCAAAAAGTAATCAAAAGTAATGTTACATTACTTTAATAAAGTAGTTGAAAAGTTACATTACTTATTGCATTTTAAATAGAGTAACTTGTAATCTGTAACCTATTACAATTTCAAACTAACCTTCCCAACACTGGTTGAAATTGTCCAAAAAAAAAAAAAAGAAAAGCAGGACTGAGATCTAAAAGAAGCAGGACAGACAGATGACACTATAACTGACAGATTCCCTAATAACTTTAAACAGCATTTAACTCAGGTTCTTTTTAGTTTTATAATGGCAACACTGTTTCTCCATGGGACTTTAGGAGTCCAAGAGACTTCCCAGAGAGCATAGACTTCATTCTTAAGGGGGCAACAGAGTCAAATGCCCCGGACAGGAAAGATTAAAGCACACCGCCACAGTGTCTGTGGAGGGGGATGTAAGAGGAGGAAGGAATGATATGAGCTCCATGGAAGTCACAGCAGTATCAGCAGTAAGATATATGTGACAGTCCTCTTATCACTAAAAAAGTGTTGAGTTATGTTAGTATATACATACTGATGCCACCCTGGGTTGCACTGATAACAGTAGTGTTCAGAAATCAACAAAAAGAAAGCTTTTTTTCTTGCTACTTGTAGTGTAGCTCACTAGCTAGCTTTTCAGTAGATTAAGTACTTTAAAACTGTATATTGCCAGACTAACAGCAATGCATAATTTGAAGTTGCTTCCCCAACACTGGCAGAACATTGCAAATATGCTTTAAAAATATGAGATATTAACAGCTGTCTCTTTCCCATATCTACAGCACAGATTCCACTGAAGACAGTTCAGATGGCCACAGGTACAACTAAGCCTCTCATATATTTTGCAAAGCTGAATTGTCAGTAAGTAACAGTAGAGTTAGTACGTGTGTGTGTTTATGCAGGAGAAGGGCGATTGATGACCTCTGTGTCGTTTTCGGCTGGTCTGACGCTTGTGCCATTCCCTGGAGAAATCGGTACCATCCGGTTCAACAATGTTCTGTTAAATGATGGAAAACACTACGATCCACAAACAGGTACATTCATAAATTCCCGTTTATTTATAGTGTTTGTTAAAGCTTCCCTTGTGAAAAGAAATGCACGTAATTGTATTGATGTGCACTTGTATTGAACTTCAAATTTTAAAAGAATTAAAAAAAAAAACTGTACTTGCAGATAACATTATATTATATGTGACCCTAGACCACAAAACCAGTCATAAGGGTCCATTTTTTGGGAGATTTATAAATCATCTGAATAAATAAGCTTTCCTTTGATGTACTGAATAGTTTGTTAGGATAGGACATTATTTGGCCGTGATACAGCTATTTGAAAAGCTGGAATCTGAGGGTGCAACAAAAAAAACAAAATATTGAGAAAATCGCCTTTAAAGTTATCCAAATGAAGCTTTTGGCAATGCATATTATAAATCAAAATTAAGTTTTGATATATTTACGGTAGGAAATTTACTAAACACCTTCATGGAACATGATCTTTACTTATTATCCTAATAATTTTTGGCTTAAAATGTATAATTTTGACCCATACAATGTGTTGTTGGATATTGCTACAAATATATCCGTGCTTCTTATGACTTTTGTGGTCCGGGGTCACATATACAAAAATATAAATAAAAGTGGCCTTTTATATGAATAAAAAGCCACTGAAGTGACTAAAATAGAGACACTTTCATGACTGTTTCTTAGGTGCATTTTGTAATAAATGTTTTACTTTAAATTATTGTCTTAATCATTGCTAAAGTATTTTGATTTGTTGACTAACATAATAAAGCACATGTAAAGTACTTGACTGTAATTTTAACTGTAGTGTTAATTGATATTACGTTTAAAGTTAACATATTTTAAATGTACTAAATTGCAACTTCAATTTCAACAACTTCAACAAATGTGTAATTACAAAAAAAGTAAATACATGACAAAAGTTTCAATAGAAATGACATTAAAGTGTATTTTGCTAAATGCTTGTCAGAACATTCAGTACTTTAACCACATTTCAAAGACAATAGAATTACATATAAAAATGTACTGGCTGCATTTAATGGAAATTTAAACTATAATACAGTATAATTTAATTGCATTTAACATGCATTTAGAAAAAACATCATACACCCTTTCCACTTTGGCCAGTGAATTCAAATTATATAATAATTATAATATATAATTATAATACATTTCTGTCAAAAAAATCACGCAATAGCATTCTACCTTTGTTGTAATTTGAATCTTTATTTTCTAGGTGTGTTCACCGTGCCCATGGACGGACGATACCTGCTCAGCGCTGTATTGACCGCTCAGGCAGGAGAAAGAGTCGAGGCCTTTCTCTCAGTAAGCAATCGCAACATCCAGAAGCTTTCCACTGCTGAAACGGGCGGCAGAGACACTCCAGACTGCGTCTGCGGAGGAACCGTCTCTGTAAGTCTTGCTCTTCACCTGAAGCAGGGCCAGAGGACGGGACTGGTGCTCACATCAGGGAGACTGGCCATTTCAGCATCCAGCGAAATCCTGTCTTCATTCAGCGGGGTTCTGCTTTACCCAACATTAGGCAAGAGATAGCCCACAGCCAACAGCAAACAATACAGGGATAGTTCACAATAAAATGACCATTCTCCAAGTTGTTCCAAACCTGCATGAGTTTCTTTCTTCTGTTGAACACAAACCAAACAGCTGACGGTAGCCATTGACTTCCATAGAATGGTTTCCAACATTCTTCAAAATATCTTCTTTTGTGTTCAGAAGTTAGAAACTCATACAAGTTTGAAACAACTTGAGAGTGAGTAAATGATGACAGAGTTTTAATTTTTGGATGAACTATTCCTTTAAGGTTACACTCTTCATGAAAACCTTTCACTGGAGTGGTACCTACAGTTTTGTACTTTGTTTACCTGAAAAGGTGCATAATAGTACCTTAAAGGTACATATTATTACCTGAAGAGCACATGCTAGTATCTATATGGCACATATTAGTACCTTTTAAAAGTGTACCGTCCCACTGACAGATTTTGTACCTTTTTTCTGAGATTTTAGATTCTGGTAATAAGCTACTCAACACTTTACCTGAAGCCTTGAATGCATTATAAAGCTTTTGATCTTTTCATAAATAATTGTAAGTAAAGTTTAAATGCATTGCATTTTGCATAAATATTGCACAAAAATGCTGAATGTTTGCAGATTCCTTTTTACACATAACATTTGTTATGTCTTAATGCATTATAAATGAAGTATTTTAAACTTTGGTTGCAATTATTGAGATAATGTAGTGCATTACAAGACATGATCAATGCGTTAAGAATGCTTTTATAATGTATTACATATACAAGGTTCAAGTAAAGTGCTGACAATTGTCCGACACATTAATAAAAGCAGAGAAACAGAAGGAGAATGCATTTAAAACCAATAACTGACTATAGCATTTTGTTGCTTTAAATGTTAATTGGAAAAACAAACATAATGATTTTCCAGGTTGATCTGGTAGGGTGTTAGTAAATCTACTAATCTGATTTTATCGCAAAGGTCACCAGTTAGTCTAACAGGATTGCTTCCACCTGGACCGTGAGTCATTTCTTAGAAGTTAATTCCACACAGAGCAGTCAGAACTCCCACGTTTATGTGTGGTCAATGTAATGATTAAACTATGAATTTAAAAAAATGATTCACAGTCTGGGTGTAACCAGTCTTGGATCCAAATGTGGACCACAGTCTGTTTGCTGGCAGAAAAGAAAATGCCAGAAAACCAAATCTTTTTGCACATTTCAGGAAGCCTGTACAAAGACTTCAGTAAACTGGAGCAACCAACAATTTAATTCACTGTTCAAACATATTCATACAAATCACTAAAACCTTTTCACCAGTTTTCAAAAACCTCACCGGGTTAAAATAGAAATCATGTCACCCAGTTACTGAATGAAAACTCATGAATCACTGTTGTTGGATTTTGCCCAAACTCAGACATTGTTACACACCTTTTCCACCATTTCCAGTTCCAGGAAATGTATGGAATAATATGGAAGATTGGTTTTATTTTGTGTAAAGAACATGTTGGATATTTTGTCAATCAAACAATAATTTGATTGAAAAAAAAAAAAAAAACATATCAGCAATCACTGCTCCCAGATGTTATTTTTACTGAGATCAACTGTAACTACCTGAGTGCATTTTATCTAACAATTTTTAGATGTCATGTTCACTGTCATTACATATATCATGATTGCTATCTTCATATTTTTCATGCATAATTTTTAGAAAAACAGAATCAAACTGCTACAAAGGAGTGTATGAGAACCAATGATGGATCTCATCTGCCAATAAATGCCCTGTTATAAATACGCCCTGTCTTGTTTTTGTTGAATTTCTTAATCAGCTTGACTTTCTGTATCTCTAATATCAACCAGGGTTGCAAATTGTTCAGCTGACGTTTTCTGAACAAGGTGTTTCACGATTCTGATTAATATAGGAAGCAACAGAAGTAGACTATGATCATAATTCTTTGTTCTAGTAAGATCTAGCTGCTGCCTTTTTAATATCCCAGGATGTTCATCCACTAGTGCATTACAATAATCTAGTCTTAAGGTCATGAATTAGCTTTTCATAAATGAAGAGCATATGTGTAAGGCTGTTTTACCAGCACTGGTTTTAAGAGAGAAAATCTGAAACGGTATTATAAGGTGAAAAATGTTGTTGCTGTATTGGGGATTGTCACTTAATAATGCACTTATTCCTCAAGTGTTTGGTTCTACATTTTATTTAATCAAACATACAAACGTGCATACATATTCAACACATTTTCCTGTAATAAATTTGTATTCTACTACTCGCTATTTTAGACAGAACATGTGCTAAGCGAATGAGTCAGTGAAAATATACTGCAAACTGAAACAAAAAAATCTTCAGAGATTTTCAGCAGCGGAGCTGTAGATGGGTGGATGGTGAAAAGTGGGTGTTGCATTCAATTACATTTATAGGACTCAGTTGCAAAAGAAATGATTTCCTTTGGAATAACATGCAGTGTCCAAGTGTACACAATAAACCTGAATCATGTGTTGAAAGTAAAAAGGCATTGTAACATGGTGCTGGGAAAAAAAAAGAGATGGAAGAGGAAAAAATGTCTTTGCTTTCTCTCACCGCATAAGCATTTTCTACAAAACAGTTCAGAGCGTTGCGTTTATATTCTGGATTCATCTGCTTGCCTGTACGTAGTATACATTTTTAATAAACCGTATACCAATGCATTCATATTCTGGGTTTTTCTGCTTGTCTGTAAATAGTATGCTGTATTAGTAAGGTTTACACTGAATTTGTGTGTCCTCCAATGTCACTGTTTTAATACATTAAGCCACGTTAAGCGTTTCAGAATGTCTCAAAACGGAGACTTGAACTAAGCACTGACCATAGGTAAAAACTCACAATTCTGACATTTTTTCAATGATGGATCTCATCTGCAAATAAAAAAATACATTTTATTGCATTTATTTGCAGTGAAATTTTTTTCATGCAATTCTGATTTATTTCTCAGAAATGTGAGATAAATTCGCAATTGCGACTTAAGAAGTCCAGTTGTGAGGGAAAAAATGACTGATATCACGAAGCATCAACAAACGGCCATATTGGCGGCACTTAACGTAAACAATGCCACTGAAGCGAACGAAACTCGCATATTTTGCTGATTATTGTTGCTGAAAATGGTCAGTTATTGTCATGTTTTGGGCTGTACTAATCGGTCTGACCGGGAAAAAACATTTGGAGTATTATAGGCTGCCAAAAGTTATGACAAATCAAGGAGAAGAGTGCAAAAAACTGTGAAACAAGAGGCGTTTGTGGTTAGCCAAACTAAACCAGGATTTCCAGGGCAAGAATCTTGACGACATCTGTGTTTGTTCTTATCATTTCTGATCAGGTAGGCGAAATATTAGGCTAATATGTTAATTAATACTGCTCGTATGTATCTTTGCTACCTATTAACTTTAGTTTCTCAAAGTATCGCCAATATGGCTGTGCATCCGGATAACTGATCAAATCGTGACGTAAGTGCAAACCCTCTGTATCTCACAGTTCTGACCTAATAACTCAGTTGCATTGTTATAAAGTCAGAAATGTGAGATATTGCGAG